>JAJONQ010036019.1:0-33820 GCA_036250385.1 Solanum microdontum
TCTAGCCTAGTCAGAAATGTTCAATAATCTACCATCAAAAGCATGTACCCGATAGTCTAGTTTATCCTGTATTCCTATCACATCCCAAGAATCCCGTCTCCATATCTCGTTTCCCTATATTTTCGCTATTTTTAGTTGATAATTAATACAAACCCCCATTGATAATTGACGCTTGCGTCACCCCATTAGATTTAATATGTTTATATTCAATAATGTTTATAGCTATGACTAATTAAAAATAGATTTTATTTTTCTATTAATTCTCAAAACCACTCCCTGTGGGAACGATCCCAACCCTTGGTTGGATTATATCACTACACGCGATCGTTTGACAATTGAACCGAAATAGTGTCAGTTGATTACGTCCTTAAATATCAAAATGGCGCCGCTGCCGGGGAGTGGTGTTATTTGAGAATTCTTAGTTTAGTAATATTTTAGTTCTTGTTAGTTGTAATAGTTGTAACCTGAACTTATCATGCATTATAGCTATGTAATTTTTGTGAACTTATTGTGGATTTACTATTCGACATTGTAGACAACTTTTCAAGCATTGTAACCTGAACTTAGCAGGTATTATAGCGATGTATTTTGTTTGAACTAATTTTGTATGCCCTATTCATGAAGACAAAATTTTCAAACATGGTTCGGAGACTATTTCTTTGATATCTACATATGCGATGCAAAATTTACTTTTGTTAAATTTTTATTGAATATTTGTGTGATCTGGCAATTACAATTTGTTTGTATCTAAATATTTATTTCAATGGATAATTTTACATGCTTTTTTAGATATCGTTGCTGGTGTGAATTTTTGAAATTAAATGGTTAAATAATACCATTTTTGATAGAAAATTGCAGCACAGTGATTTGGAAAGATATAAAAAAAATAGAGACAATTGGTTAGAATTTGAATTATAATTCACAATGGAAGTTGTCAATAACGTTTATTTTACAACTAAATGTGGAGTTTCATCTTGAATTCTGACTATTTTACAGGCATTTAGACTTTGACGTGTGATATTGGGCATACATTCAACATTTACAAATAGCTATAACCATCGTTGGAATATATTATGCATATATAACAATAAATTTTATATCTAGCAGGTAAACTCCATGAATTAAGTTGTTATAAAAAACGAGACTCGTTCTACTCTCGACACATTCTTTGCGCGTGAAAACATATGCATACATCGAGACTACTCTTTTCAAATAAGAGGGGCGTTTTTTCTATAAAAGGAACTCAGGTACATATCAAAGCTAACTGTAACTTTTGTATAAGCACTTGATGAAAAATACCATACGGGAAATGATGTTCCCTTCGAGCCAACCTCGAATCTTTACATTTTTTATTTGTCTCTATTAAGACTTTCAACGACATACAATTCCTAGACAACTTCAAGCTATAAATTTATATAGTAATGTTATTGTTAATATTTATATTAGTAAACAAAATAAAACACCAAAATGTCGTTATTATTCAAAACACCAATTCTGACATCCCGTATATTTTTACCAGAAAAGGTGTACCTACACCATAATAAAAGGGTGCTAATAAGATGTTAGTCACTTACTTGCAATACAATTTGTTGGATTATATTGTATAGAATTTAATTTACTATAATGAAAGTGTGAGTAGTGTAACACCCTGTATCCGAAAATGGACCTCAAAACTGTTTTCCAGAAGTAGCAGGTGCGACTCACGGTCGCTGCCCACGGACCATAGGTTGACCCACGGCTTGTGCTGGTGGTCCGTGGTTCAAATTGAAACCTTCCCTAGAACTCAGCCCAAAAATTTGGCTAAGGGTAGACCCATGCCCCACCTACAGACCGTAGGTTAGACCACGGTCCATGGTCCAGGGTCGTAGGTCAGACCCCCAAATTTCAGCCTGTAGTACTGATCGACGGATGACCAGCACAGACCGTAAGTCAATCGACAGTCTGTCAATCCCGTCCGTCAGTCACTTCGAAAGTCGGGGGTATTTTGGTCTTTTCCTTATTCATTTGACCCCTAAACTATGTCGTTGAGACCTTAAATTATGAGGTTTTCGTCATTTTAAGCCTAGAAACATAACTAGAACTTACCTAAGTCAAATCATTAATCAAACTTAGAAAAATTAGAGCATAAGAGGAGAAAAGAGGTCAAGAACCCTAGTTCAAGAACACAACAAGATTCCATCAGTTCCAGCTAAAAATTGAAAGATTTCTCCGTGGAATTCGTCACCCGGTATGTGGAATTTCACTAGTGGGTTCCTTTCACCCATTGGGTCCCTAGATTTCAGTCAGATTCTTGATTCCCTATTATTACCTAGACATAGGGTTTCTAGAACTTCAGCAGATTATCATGAATTAGTTATTTATATGTTCCCAATTAGTTTATCATGTTATTACTTCGTTTCTTGCATGAATTTCAGAACCCTAGCTTGGTAGTTCTTTAGTTCCTGAATAATACATACTTAGGTCAGATATTTCAGTACTTCAGATGCACATGCCTCAGTTTGAATATGTCATTATCAGTGTATAAATGTGCATTCTCAGTTTGCATGTCACTATTTTGAGCTATCCAGTATATTTCAGTAATTCATTCATAATGTGTTAATCATTCAATCTATTAGGAGTTGCATAATACCGAGTTGGACTAGGGTCACTCACCCATATAGTCACAGAACTGCGAGCCATGTAGATTGTAAGTCCCCTTTATGGGCATCATTTAAGTGATCACACCAGCATGCCTCTGCACCTTTGACTGGGTGTATTGGGTCCTCTCGATGGGGCGCATACATCAGACTTCACACTTAGCTCATGTGGTTTTATTATCCGTTATTAGTAGCTCCCATAGTTTAGTCAGACTCCATTGCATTGACCACATTTCTATATACTCATTATTCAGTCTCAGCATGTTATCATTTGGCCATTGCATTCAGTTAGCTCAGTGTACAATATCTATATTATGTTCAGATTATACTCTTGCTTCATTGCTTGTTCAGTTATATGTTTATTTCATCTTTACACTATCATGTATACTTAGTACCTTTCAAGTACTAACGTATACTCTGCGCTACATCTTCTTATGATGTTGGTTCAGATTCTCAGCATCCAGATCAAGCTTAGATCGGTCCTTGATCTCCAGTTCAACCGCATCAGTGGTGAGTCCTCATTCTTTGAGGACAATTGTCATGTTATCTTTTCAGTATTTCAGTCTTTTAGTTTCAGTTTGCTAGACTTAGCTGGGGTATGTCCCAGCACTTCTAGTCAGTTAGTGGCTACTTTCAGACATAGTTAGATTCAACTTAGTATTTAAGTTTGATGCTTCTTTTGTATTAAACTCTAAGATTTGATATTCAGTTTTACTATATGGGTATTCCCCATCCTTTCAGATTCACTTATTATTAGTTTCCGCGTCAATTTTATTTGTCAATTTATCTTTAGTATGCTCATGATTATGCCAGCAGGGTTAGCTTAGGGTCACTTGTGATCCTAGGTTCCGTGTCCGCGTCTCGGAGGTAGCTCGGGGCATGACAAACTTTGTATCAGAGCACTAGGTTTAAGTGTCCTAGGATGTCTGAAAAGCCGCACTAGGTAGAGTCCTTTTTATGGGTGTGTAGTGCGCACCACATCTAATGAGAGGGAGGGTACAAAGTGTATTAGGACAATCTTCATATTCTTGTTACTCTTATCGTGCGTAAGGTATGATCTAATTCCATTCTAACTAGACGTTCTACATTTCAGTGGTCATGCCTCCTCGTAGAGCTAACTCCACAAACGCAAACACAACTCCTCCAGTACTAGATCAAGAAGTTTTGAATGCAGAGTTTCGGAATGCCATTCAGATGTCGGGTCAGAAGATTGCCAACTAGAACAAATAGCGGGTCCCAGTTCTGGCAGACGCAAATATTGGGTCAGCTGCAGCTAGAGTGCGAGATTTTGTTAGGATGAATCCGCCAGAGTTCTTAGGATCGCAAATTGGTGAGGATACCCAAAACTTTATTGATGAGGTCAAGAAGATCTTTGAAGTGATGCATGTAACTAGAATGATCGGGTTGAGTTAGCATCTCACCAACTTAAGGATGTGGCTCATATCTGGTATACTCAGTGGAAAGAGAACAAGGGTACTGATGCAACTCCTATCACTTGGGATTGCTTTAGTCAGACCTTCCTAGACAGATTTTTCCCAAGAGAGTTAAGGGAGGCGAAAGCTAAGGAATTTATGAACTTAAGGCATGGTAGCATGACAGTCCAAGAGTATGGGCTCAAGTATACCCAATTTTCCAGGTATGCTCCTTACATGCTTGCGAATTCCAGGGCTCAGATGAATAAGTTCCTATATGGAGTGTCACACTTTGTGAAGGCAGAGTGTAGAAATGCTATGTTGCTGGAAAAAATATGAGCATCTCTAGGCTCATGACTCATGCTCAGCAGGTTGAGGGTGATAAGCTTAGGGAACATCATAAGGAGAACAAAAAGGCTAGGACTGGGAACTATGACTATTCTTAGTAGAAATCTGGTGGTGGAAATCGCTCGCAGGGTCAACAGCAATTTTCAGCTCCAGCTCCTTCATCAGCTAGTGTTCCGTCCTTCAAGTTCAGACAAGATTAAAAAGGTAGGGCATCAGGCTCTAAATCTCAGGGAAGTGTTTCAGAACCAAAACCTACCCAACTTACCCTAAGTGAGGTAAGAATCATTTGGGCAAGTGCCTTGCAGGAAAGGAAGGATGCTTTTGGTGTGTTCAGTCTGGTCACAGATTGAGGGATTGTCCTTCTAAACAGGGTCAATGAGGAATGGTAGAGCTCAGTCCACAAATTCAGCGGCACTAGTAAGTCGCCTGACTCAGCAAGGTAACTCTTCTGGTACAAGTGGCGGACAACGCCAAAACAGGCTCTATGCTCTCCATGATCAGGAAGATTCTCCTGATGTAGTCACTGGTACGTTACGAGTCTTTGATTTTGTTGTTTATGCTTTGTTAGATCCAAGGGCTACTCTTTTCTTTGTAGCTCCTTATATAACAGTTAAGTTTGATGTTATTCCAGAAACTCTCTCAGAACCTTTCTCAGTCTCTACTCCAGTCGGTGACCCAGTTATAGCTAGATGGGTATACAGAAATTGCCCTATCACAGTATCTCAGAAAGTTACCTCAGCAGATCTTGTAGAGTTATAAATGGTAGACTTCGATGTCATTCTAGGCATGGATTGGTTACATTTCTGTTATGCCTGAGTCGATTGTAAAACTAGGATTGTTCGTTTTTAGTGTCCAGACGAACCAATCTTAGAATGGAAGGGTAGTAGCTTAGCACCTATTTGTCGATTCATTTCTTACCTTAAGGCCAGAAAGATGATCTCTAAGGGTTATCTCTATCATCTAGTTTGGGTTATGGATTTGATGTTTGAGTAGTCCAGACACAACTTCTGATGCAAGTGTCTACAATCGAACAATAGTTTAGAAACCCAACCAAGGGTTGGGATTTGGGATCGTCCCAAAAGAGTGGTTTTGAAAATTTATAGAAAAATAAAATTTAGTTCTAACTAGTCGTAGCCAAAGACATTAACGATTAAAAACATTGTAATTTAAAGGGGGACACAAGAGTGTCAATTAAAAAATGGGGGGGTTTTGTTACAAGTAAGCTAAAATTTGCGAAATAACCAAGAAAATCTAAGCAATGAGAGGGGGGTTCTTGGGATGTGACCGAAATACGGGTTAGTCTAAATTATTGGGTACATGCTTTTGATAGAAAATTTATAGAGTAATAGTGACTAGGCTAAGCTTTATGTGGGAATAAGTTTTCTCTCAAGAAACTTACCCCATTTCAAATGGGTTCCTCTCTGACACCCACTTGCCGCATGAAGACCAGCCTACGCCTTACGCCACTCAGTCTCTCGAGCTAAGTGTTAGGATATGGGACTAGGGTTCACTCTCTCGAGTTGAACCTCATGTCGACCCACTCCTTAGGCCATCAATATAGTAGTCTTGGTTTCACGACTTCTCTTTCGAGCAAGCAGAAAACACATAAATAAACTTGTATTTGAAACTACAACTTTGTTTAAGTTCATCCACAACTAGTAGACGAAATCACCATTAAACTACATCTAATTTATCAACAAGCAAGACCCAACAACAAACTTAACCCATATTCGCTAAATCACACCCCAAGAATGGGGATTTTTGGCCACACATCAAGAGATAGAAATTTATACCTTCAATGATGTTGAAATCAAATGGGTATGAAGATTTAAGTCTCAATTTAGGCAAAGAGTTAAGAATCCCAGAGATCCACTTCCAAATTGAAAGAGAAGAAACCCTCTTCTTCTTCAAGTCTCCAAAACCCTTTCAAACTTAGAGTAAAAATATCAAAAGGTACTATTCTATGTGAAAACTATCACAATTGTTCGACTCTAAGTGAAAATTATAATAATTGTTCCACACTAAAACTAAAACTCTAACTAGTATTTATAGTTTTTACAGATTTGTGCTGGAGCGAATCATTCTGCGTCGTTAGCCGGAATCGCCGATCAACTCGGCGATTCTCCCTTTGGTATAGTTCATCCCCGTCTTACACTAGTCCTCAACATCGTCGTGCTCTGGGTTATTGGGTTATATGGTACTGCTTCGCGGAACTTCTCGGCGATGCGCAGTCTGTTTCTTTTTTCCGCCGACTTAATCCCTTCCTTCAGGAATCAGCACACTGGAACAAAAGGTGAAGTAAGACCGTTCGGCGACTCACCAAATAGACTCCGCGATCCTCAGGCCTTCAATTATTCATTCTTTTCAGTCCTTTCGTTCCTTTTTGCGACGTAGTGTCCATGCTTACCTTAAAACATTAAATACATGAAACTTAAGGGTTTTCATCAGATATTGAGATAAAATAACAATTTGAAGACACCATTTCTATTAAAATATAGCCCTAAATGAGTCCAATTTGTGGACTCATTAATACCCCCAACTTAAACTTTTGTTTGTCCTCAAGCAAATTCAAGTTCAACCGTTCATAAAGGGTGTCTCGAACAGTGCTATACAAGACTCAATCATAAATGCACACAACAAGACTCAATTTACTTATGCAAAGATCAAATGTGCGCTCAAAGATTCAAGGTGTGACTCACCAATATCAACGAATCTCATGCTTACAGTACTTGCTTCAAATGCAAGTTGAAGCTTAACTATAGTGTTCAAATGCCCTCACACAAAGGATGATTCCATATTCACACAATGGTTTCATAGTTTAAATCTTTGGAATTAGATGCAACGCTAACACTCACAAACAAGAACATAATACATAATTTCACCCATAGGTTTACCCGTATTTTCCAATCAACATTTGTTTCAGCTCACTCAAGATCAAAAAGGTCTTTTCAAGGCTTGTAATGGGGCAGAGTGCAAATGTATGGTCATTTAGGCTCAGTGACTTTCATCCTCTTAAAATGTTGTGCTAACAACACTTCCTTTCCTTTTCCTTCATCATTCTCTTTAGTTCTCATAAGTCATCCTATTATTCACTTTCCATGGATTGTTTGGGAACCCCCTTTCATTTTCAAATTTATTCCATAACTTTTCTTCTTCATTCTTTTTCTTTTTCTTTTCTATCTTTTTTTTTTATAAGGAGGGGTTCCATTTTCCTCAAAACCATGGGTAGGAGGGACTTTCTTGCACTTCTTGATTTGCCTTCTCTTTTCACCACACCCCCAACTTATTCTTTTGGCATAAGTTGGCTATTCAACTAACCACAACTTCATGAGGATTATGGGTGATGGATAAACAAAGGTCATTGCTTTCATCAAGTTTCTTCCAAAGAAAAGGGAAAGGCTCGAAGGGTGTTCAAAAGTGGTTCACACACTCACAGGGTAGGTCACAAAAGAGGTATATGTCAAATTGGTTCAGACTCTTCGAAGTTGCCTAAAATCATATCAAGAGATAGCATCACTTAGTTGACCGGACCAACGGGGCAAATTCTATGATCTATCATGCATAGTTCACTAGTAAGCTAATCACACTAGGCATTGACACTATCAGTCGAACAAGACTCCAGACTTTCGCTAGTGTGCAATGATCATCACAAGAGAGTTAATTAGTTACTAGGCTAGTCATAACGAGATGCAAAGAATTCACATATTGTCTATGCAACTTCATTTGGCCTCATCGTAGCCGCGCATTCATGTTTGTTCGATTGAGAGCATTATTCAAGTCATCGGTATTGATTGGAACCGAGACTAAAATTTTTGCAAAAGAATAGCCACATTCGAGAGCATATAAAGGATGGCGAAAATTCAAAATATTTCGAAAGGGTCAAAATCATTTTGTAATTTAAAATAAAACGAGTCGTAAGCTCAAACATCCGCAGAGAGTTGTATTTAACACAATTTTAGAAATAGAACAACCCAAATATAAACACAAAACACAAACATCAAATAACACACAAAGGTGGGCCTCACCCCACCAATAAAAGCAATTTGTCCTCAAATGCAATTAACACATTATCCAAAAGGTAAAATAAGGAAAGACAAAGAGGGAGGTAAAGAGGGGATCCTTTCTAAGCAGTCGTTCCATCTATCTGGGCCTCAGTGCTCGATGTAGTACTTTGAATATGGGCATCAGTGCCCGAAGTCACCTTAGGGGGAACAACGGTACCGAATTCACCAAGGTCTGTTGACTGTGTGTTTGCCAGAAAGATATGTGCCGGTCTGAAAAATCCCATGGCCCATGATGGAATATTAGGGTCTAGGGTAATGATCTTCCTAGCAGAAGTGGGCCTTTTGCCCTTGCCTTTCCAAGTAGTTGTGGTCAGTTTCATAGTTTTGCCTTTCGACGTAGCTGTCTCCTCATTTATCGCACTCCCTTTTGACTTTCTTGGGCTTGGTTTATTCTTTCCACAACTTTTGATTTATTCATGTCTGCAAAGTCTTGAAGAGAAGTTAGAAAATCTAAAACAAAAGCAAAGAAGAACTTATGAAGACAAACTCACCAAACGAGATGGCGAATCGCCGAATTTCATAAGCGAGCTAGATCATGTTCGCCAAAAGAATTAACTCTAAAACTATGGCAAGAAGGCGAAAGGGGAACATATTTGGCGGGTCGCCGATATGGGAATAAATTCTCTTTCGAGCAACTTACCCCCATTTCAAATGGGTTCCTCTCGAACACCCACTTGCCACATGAAGACCATTCTATACCTTACCCCACTTACTCTCTCGAGCTGAGTCTTAGGATATGGGACTAGGGCTCACCCTCTTGGGCTGAACCTCATGTCAACCCACTCCTTAGGCCATCAGTCTAGCAGTCCTCGTTTCACGACGTGTCTCTTGAGCAAGCCAAAAATACATGGGTGGACTTGTATTTGCAACTACAAACCCATTAAATTCGACCACAACTACTACATGAAATCACCATTAAAGTACATTTAAACTATCAACAATCAAGACCCAATAACAATATTAACCCATATTCGCTAAATCACACACCAAGAATGGGGGTTTTTAGCCACACATCAAGAAATTGAAATTTATACCTCAATGAGCTTGCATTCAAATGGGTATAAAGATTCAAGTCTTGTTACAAGCCAAGAATGAAGAAATCAAGAGACCCAAGTCCAAATCCTTGGAGATGAAACCCTCTTCTTCTTCAAGTTTCCAAAACCCTCTCAAACTCAAAGCAAAATAAAAAGTACTATTCTATGTGAAAATTATAATAATTGTTTTTCACACTAAAAATCTGATACTAAGCTATAACTCTCCATGAGTATATATAGTTTTTAAAAATTTGTGCTACAGCGGACCATTCAATGACGTTAGTCGAAATCGCCGATCAACTCAGCGATTCGCCCTTTGGTGTACTTCATCACCATTTTGCACCATCCTTCGGCATCATCGTGTTCTGGGTCATTTGGCGACATAGTACTGCTTCACAGAACTTCTCGGCGATGTGTCGAATGCTCATTTTATCCACCGACTTGATCTTTTCCTTCAGGGCTGAGCACACTGGAACAAAAGGCGAAGTGAGACCCTTCGGTGACTCTCCAAGTGGACTCGGCGATCCTTAGGCCTTCATTTCTTCATTCTTTTCAACCTTTTCATTCCTTTTTGCGATATAGTGTGCATGCTTTCCTAAAAACTTCACATACCTGAAACTTTAGGGTTTTCATCAAATATTGTGATAAAATAAGCATTTGAGGACACAATTCTTATTAAAATATAGCTCTAGATGAGTCCAATTTGTGGACTCATCAACACCCCCAACTTAAACTTTTGCTTGTCCTCAAGCAAACTCAAGTTCAGCCATTCAAAAAGGGCGTCTCAAACAGTGCTACAAAAGACTCAATCATGAATGCACACAAGAAGACTCAATTTACTTATGCAAGGATCAATTGTGTACTCAAAGATTCAAGTTGTGACACACCATTACCAAAAATTCTCCTGCTCACAATACTTGCTTCAAATGTAAGTTCAAGCTCAACTATAGTGTTCAAGTGCCCTAACACAAATAATGATTCCATATTCACACAATAGTCTCACATTTTAAAGTTTCGAAATCAGATGCAACGCTCACTCTCACAAGGAATAACACAATGCTTGCTTTCACGCATAAGTTTGCCTGTATTTTCCAATCAATATTTGTTTTAGCTCCCTCAAGATCAAAAAGGTCTTTTTAAGGCTTGTAATGGGGCTGAGTGCAAAAGTATGGTCATTTAGGCTCATTGACTTTCATACTCATGAAATGTTGTGCTCACAACATTTCCTTTCCTTTTCCTTCATCAATTTCATTAGTGCATCATATATCATCCTATTATTCGCTTCCCATGGATTGTTTGGGAACCCCATCTCTATTGTACTTTATTCCACAACTTTCTTTTTCATTCCTTTTCTTTTCTTTTTTCTTTTTCTTTTTCTTCTCTCTTTTCTCTTTTTTTTTTATGGAGGGGTTCCATTTTTCTTAAAACCATGGGTAAGATGAGACTTTCCTTGCACTTCTTGACTTGCCCTTATATTTTCACCACATCCCCAACTTAGGATTTTGGCCTAAGTTGGCTATTCAATTAACCACAACTCAAGAGGATTATATGTAGTGGATCAAGAAAGGTTTAGTGTTCATCAAGTTTCTTCCAATGAAAGGTAAGGCTCAAGGGGTGTTCAAGAGAGAATCATACACTCACAAGGTAGGTCACAAAAGAGGTATATGTCAAATTGGCTCACACTCATAGAAGTTGCCTAAGATCATATCAATAGAAAGCATCACTTAGTTGACCGAACAAACGGGGTAAATTCTAGGATCTATCATGCATAGTTCACAGGTAAGCTTATCACACTAGGCATTGACACTATAAGTTAAACAAGACTCCACACTTTCGTTAGTGTGCAATGATTATCACAAGAGAATCAATTTGATAAAAGGCTAGTCATAACGAGATGCAAAGAGTTCACATATTGTCTATGCAACTTCATTTGGCCTCATCTTAGCCGTGCATACATGTTCGTTTGATTGTAAGCACTATTCAAGTCATCGGTATTGATTGGAACCGAAACTCAAATTTTTGCAAAAGAACAGCCACATTCAAGAGCATATAACGGGTGGTGAAAATGTGCAAAAAATTTTAAAAAATTCAAAAGGATCAAAATCATTTTACAATTTAAAAATAAAAGGAGCCATAAGCTCAAACATCCACGATAAGCATATAAAACAATTTAACCAGAATAACCCAAATATATACACAAAAACATAACTATAAACATAAAAGGTGTGGGCCTCACCCCACCACATTTTAAAAGTATTTGTCCTCAAATGCAAATAAAAGTATCAACAGTAAGAATATAATATGACAGTAAGGGAGGTAAAGAAAGGTCCTGTCTATGCAGTCTCTCTGTCTGTCGGGGTCTCAATAGCTAGTGTAGCAGTCTGTATATGGGCATCAATGCCCAGAGTAGGCTCAGATGGGATATCAATGCCAGATCCACTAGGAGTTATTGTGGACGTCTCAGTCGGTAATGTCTGGATCACCGTCTCCATAACCGTCTCTATAAGATCTGGCAAGTCTCTGACTATGTCCTCATCTCTGCTCTCATGTGTCTCCTCAGTATGTACTGATATCAATTCCTCTTTGGTCTCTGCATCCGACTCTGTATGTGTTTAGCCGTCCCGCTGCACATCTCCAGTGGTCTCAGGAGCATCCTCGTCATCTGCCCTCTCTAATAGTGAGGTGAAGTCAGTAGACTTAAGATAGTCTACGTCCATCCTCAAACTTACAATCTCAACTTTTAAAGTTGTCACCTCAGAAACCTCCCCCTGTCTGCTCTCACAAATAATGACTCTCGTTGTTAGGGCATCAACAAAAGTTTGAAGGGGGGTAAATGTTGCTAGTATTGCTCTGTTGTTCATCTCTGGAACAGACCTCTCTATTCGGGTAGCTCTTACATCCGCTGAATAGGCCAACTGTCCCATCTTCAAGATCATGGACTGAGTGATCATAGCAGGCTGGGAGGATGAGTAAGCACCTGGAGCCCATGAGGAAGAGGAAGAAAGAGTGGGTATACCTGAGGGCTCAGAAGTTGGAGCAGGCAAAGATGCCTCTGCTGGTAATGAGTCAATATTGACCACTGGAGAAATGTCTGCTGGAGTTGCTCTCATCCTATCCACCTCCTCTTAAGTGAATTTGGCCTTGATACGCCAGATCTCCATGGACGATGAAGGAATGACCTTTATATCATGCGCAGGATCTCGGGGTAGTCCGGCACGCCGGCATAGCTCGGTGATCAAAACCAGGAATGGCAAAGAGGTAAGTCTCTGCTTGGCTCTCATAGCCATCTCCTGCAAATTCAGTAGTCCTAGGTCGATTCGCCTCTTAGCCATGATAAAACCAAGGCAAGCCATCTTTGGATGTCATAGAATGGACTCATTTTGGGATGGCATGATAGTGCTGCTGATGAAGCCAAACCAGAACCTGGAGACGATGTTCATGTCCCTCATCTCAATAGGAGCTCCTGCATCTATCCACCTCGGGGTGGAGTCAGAAATCATCGGAGCCAACCAACCCTTCAAGTCATCCAAGGACTGAACAATTGGAAACCCCTCGTAAGGAAGTGCAGAGTGTAGGAGTCTACCTAATATAACATTAAATACTAGCTGTGACACTCCACCTCCTTGCCTCTGACCATGACCGACTTCACCGGTCGAAATTCACTTGCCTTCTTCTTGTTCTTAGGCACCAATTCCCCATAAGCAGTGTAAAACTCAATTACCTAGGAAGGGATGTAGGGGTCTCGAGGCCGTGTGAACTGCTCGAACCCATGGTATTGGAGAGTTTCAAGCACCTTAGGATGCTTGCCTTCTAGGCCCTCCAAGGATAGTAACTTCTCCTCTATGATGGTTCGTAAACCATCACCTTTCAATCTGTTTAACAGCTTCGGTGAAGGGACTATAGGAAGTGCAGGAGTTATTGAGGGTCCCTGGGCTGGGACTGAGTTTGTAGTCGGAGGAGTAGCAGCTGAGGGAGTACTTGCTGCTATGGATTGAGATCTGGTCCGGAGCGTATCCTTCCGGTTAATCAGAGACAGTTCATTCTCTGGTTCATCAAATTTTGGCTCAATAGCTGCCCCTTTTCTGGCTAAATGTTTCTTCATCTTGCCTTTGTCTCCCGGTTGGAGGTCAACCCCTCTCCTCTTTGGAGGGTTTGATCCTTCCTCATTTATTGTAATGCCCTTTTCATTTTCTGGGGTGGTTCAACTAGTTTGGTGCATACCATATCTGAAAAAGATTGAGAGAAATTAAGAAGGCAAAATCAAACTCTAGCACAACAAATTTTGTTGCAGACAAACTCGCCGAATCCAGTCGGCGAGTAAGGGTTTGTTTGCCGAAAATTACAGTGCAAACGAGCTTCATGGTTGCAAATAGAAAAGCGATAAAGAGTATTGTCAGTGAGTGCCTTCGGTGACCCATGGCTTCTCGCCGAAAGTTACAGATCTCACAACACTTGAGACAAAAGTAAGAGCGGTCTGTGGTCAGTAAGCGAACTGCCAAGTCATTCGGCGAGCTCAACCCAGCTCGCCGAATGACTCAACGTACCTATTTTTCAACCATTTTCTCGAAACTGACTGTACAAGCCCCGAAAACAAAATCAAAACATGCATACACGAAATTTACACGAGACCCATACTTCCCATCATCTAGTAATACTCAAAGTTCTTTTGGTTTTGCCAAATTCGGTCGTTAAACTAAGATTACTCTTAAGAATAGTGTCACCCATTCTTTCATTGAGAAAATTTTGATGTTTAGCACAAATATGGGCTACTTAGACTTCACCCAACCAATCTATCATCCAGTAAGCATTCCCCATTTCAAGTTCATTCAAATCAAAACTAAAATATTAAGGCATTCGAATACTAAAACATTTCAGGCGGTGGTTTTGAACTGACAGGAGCATCATAAAAACCTATTTCTAACAGAGAGGCCCAACAAACGTCATCCTAATACTATAATTGCAAATGAGTTCAAAAACTTTTAACATAAATTCGGGGTTTTAGGGACTAGCCTTCAATGCCGATAAAATTTGCTTTTGAAATGCGAGGCAACAAAGAAATCCAACCCCAAGCACTAATTATCAACTACAATACTAATGGTAAGCAAAAATCTAGGAAATAATACCTTTGGTGTGATTTTGAGGAGTTTGAAACGAGGGAAAATGAGAAATTCAAAATTTTTGACCTTTGGCCTTTATATAACCGTTCAGTTCTTGTCCATTCAGCGATGTTAGTCGCACACACCAACCCACTCTGTGCACCGCTGAGTGGTCATTTATCCCACCTTTTCTGTAGAATCGTCAATTTCTTGGGGGTTAAATCGGCGTACTGAGTTCAGATCGCCGAATAGTTTGGCGATTTGCCGAGCTACCGTTTAAGTTCACCGAGTTTTACAGGCTCTCTATAGCACTTGCATTGAGCCAAATGGCGGATCCAATTGGGCTTGCCGACCAATTTGGCGACTCGCGGAATGGAACTCCTACTCTCCAACCTGAAATTTTCCACATTTTCCTCATTTTAACTTGCAACATCAACACACCATTATTTGTAAAAGTAAAATCCTAAACATTTAATACCTTGGGTTGCCTCCCAAGAAGCGCCTTATTTTACGTCGTGTCACGACGCGATTTCGATCTCATTCTCTGGTATTGGGGTTAGCCCTAGTATCATTAGGTAGCCCCAATATGTCATTTGGGTGGAGATGCGGCGGCACTGCAAAACTCAGGAGTGACCTGATTAGTTGAAGTGATCTAGAGTGGGATCCAATCATTTGATTTAACACTTCAATATTCTCTTTCATTTCCTCCAACACCCGATCTTTGTCGGTGATCTTATGGAGAATGGTTTGAAATGTGTCCTTGACATGGTTGTTCTCCCCTTCTCTAGACTTCTTCCACTCATGAGGAGGTATTTATCTCTCCCTGCTGTTGCATTGGACTTCCACCTCTGAGATTTTGGTGGCCAAGTCGCTCAGCCGAGTTGCCAGTGTGGTCAATATGAAGTCCTTCTCGACTCCTTTATTTGTCTCGGCTAACTAGCCACTACTTTGCTCCGCCATGCTCACCTAGAACAACAATTTAAAGGAAAACAAAATTAAAAATAAAGTTAATAAAATACAACTAAAAAGAATAAAAATTCTATTAAACTAAAAATTCTTAAGTGACTCTAATCCCCGGCAGTGGCGCCATTTTGATGCTTATTGTGACCAATGACACTACTTCCGATTCAAGTGTCTACGATCGTCGATAATATAGTAACCCAACCCAGGGTTGGGATCATCCCAAGGGAGTGGCTTCGAGAATTTATAGAAAAATAAAATTTAGTTCTAACTAGTTGTAGCTAATGATATTAACGATTAAATACATTGTAAATTAAAGGGGGACACAAAAGTATCAAATATCGATTAGGTGGTTTTGTCACAAGTAAATTAAAATTAGCGAAATCAACAAGAAAATATAACAATGAGAGGGAGATTCTTGGGATGTGACCGGAATACGGGTTAATCTAAATTATTGGGTACATGCTTTCGATAGAAAATTTATAGAGTAATAGTGAGTAGGCTAAGATATACGTGGGAATAAATTCTCTCCCGAGCAACTAACCCCGTTTCAAATGGGTTCATCTCGGACACCCATTTGTCGCATGAGGATCAGCCTACGCCTTACCCCACCCACTCTCTCGAACTTAGTGTTAGGATATGGGACTAGGGCTCACCCTCTCGGGTTGAACATCATGTCCACCCATTCCTTTGGTTATCAATCTAGAAGTCTTGGTTTCATGACATCTCTCTTGAGCAAGTCAAAAACAAATGGGTGGACTTGTATTTGCAACAACAAACTATTATATTCGACCACAACTACTAGGTGAAATCACCATTAAACTAAATTTATCTATCAACAAGCAAGACCCAACAACAATATTAACCCATATTCGCTAAATAACACCCCAAGAAGGGGGGGTTTTAGCCACACATCAAGAGATAGAAATTTATACCTAAATGAGCTTGCATTCAAATGGGTATGAAGATTTAAGTGTTGTTACAGGCCAAGAATGAAGAAACCAAGAGACCCAAGTCCAAATCATTGGAGATGAAACCCTCTTCTTTTTCAAGTTTCCAAAACCCTCTCAAACTCAAAGCAAAATAAAAAGTAATATTCTTTATGAAAATTATAATAATTGTTTTTCACACTAAAAATCTGATACTAAGCTATAACTCTAAACGAGTATTTATAGTTTACAAAAATCTATGTTTTAGCGGACCATTCGACGACATTAGTCGGAATCGCCGATCAACTCAACGATTCACCCTTTGGTGTAGTTCATCATCGTCGTGCTCTGGGTCATTGGGCGACATAGTACTACTTCACAGAACATCTCGGTGTTGCGCCCACTGCTCCTTCCTTCCACCGACTTGATCCTTTCCAGCAGGGCTCAGCACATTGGAACAAAAGGCGAAGGAGACCCTTCGGTGACTTGCCAAGTGGACTAGGAGATCCTCAGGCCTTAATTTCTTCATTCTTTTTAGCCTTTTTGTTCCTTTTTGTGATGTACTGTCCATGCTTTCCTAAAAACATCACATACTTGAAACTTAAGGGCTTTCATCAGATATTGAGATAAAATAAGCATTTGAGGACACAATTCCTATTAAAATATAGCCCTAGATGAGTCCAACTTGTGGACTCATCATCTACCGAATACACAATCAAAACATGCACTAGTATAATTAAGGCAGGACCCATAACACCCAAAAACAACCCCTCAAATTTTAATCCAGTTTAAGGCATGCAATTACGGGAATTCAACAGTCACAGCTACCCGAGCAACGATATCAAATTAAATCATGCATGTAAACAATCTAATCCTCTCAGGGAGGGGTATAACCGTTGAACCAGATCATGCTATTGCAAATGAGTACATATTTTGATAAAATAAACTCGAGGCATAAAACACCAACCTTTGGTGTCGACAAAGAGAAGATTCAAACACTAGGCGGCAATGTAGTCCAATCCCGAGCACAAATCATCACTAATAATACTCTGAATATGCAAGAAATGTACAAACTACAGTGCAAGTGTGAGTCTAGGCAGATAAAAAGTGAGGGGAAAGTGAATAAATCTTCAACCTTTAAATCTTTTGCATGCGAAGCCGTCCAGTTTCGCCCATTCGGCGACATTACTCACGATCGCTGAACCACTTACCATTTCACCAAGGAGCCACTTGCTTCGCCGAATTTTTTAGAGCCTCCAGTTATTTTGGAAGCCCAAACGGCGGTCTCAGTCGGGATCGCCGACCATGTTGGCGATTCGCCAATAATTTCTTGTGCTCGCCGAGTTTTACAGACTCCAATGTAAATTGGTCATAAGTCTAAAGGCGGTCTATTTCGGGGTTGCCGAACCTTTCGGTGATTCACTGGTTGGACCTGTAGCCCCCCAATATGCACTTTTCAAAACATCCCTCATTTTAACCTACGAAATCAAGACACCATTATTCTACATAATAATTTAAAGCGACTAAAACCTTGGGTTTACTCCCAAGAAGCGCCTTAGTTATAGTCGTGGCATGACTTCTCCACTCAGTTTTGATTTGTGAGAAAGAGATGGGACTTCACATGACCCAATTGAGTCTCCAATCGCTAGATATATATGAATTGGGAGGTAGATATTTCATTTAGCAGTAAAACATTCTCCTTGATCTCATTTAACATTTTTTTGTGACCTTTGACTTTACTAAGCATGAGTGAGAGTATCTCCTCTATTTGTCCGTCCTCACTTCCATTGGGTTTCACGCGCTCGTGAGGTGGAACATACCGGTCCTTTTCTTTTAGTCGGTGCTTCCAATTCCATAATTTTCTTGGTCACTAAATCTAATTGAGTCAACAGCGTGGCCAGAGTATGGTCTTTCTCAGCCTCCTTGTTAGTCGTTGCCATGTGATCAAGGAGTTGGGTGGCTACTGCAAAGGGTAGTCGTGAGAGCCCCACAGGTACTATTTGGTCCACCATTCTTTTATTCTCCGGGCCAAGACTTTTGTAGAAGCAATCCAGCAGCATGCTTTTTGAGATTCCATGAGCTGGGCATTTCAGAAAGAGTGCGTTGAATCTGAACCACAATTTATGGATGGATTCTCCCTCGACTTGTCTAAAACTCAGGATTTTATCCCTAAGAGACACCATCCTGAAAACAGAGAGAGATCTAGTTGTTCATTATTGGTACCAGACATAATCTGGATTCCTACTAAAAATAGTAACACAACGGGAAACAAAACTAAAAATAAAATAAAATTAGTAGACTATAACTAAGAAGAACCAAAATTTTATTAAGCTAAAAATTCTCAAATAACACCACTCCCCAGCAGCGGCGCCATTTTGATGTTTGCGTAATCAAGACACAACTTTCGATGCAAGTGTAAAGGATCGTACAATAGTTTAGTAACCCAAACAAGGGTTGGGATCATCCCAAGAGAGTGGTTTGGAGAATTTATAGAAAAATAAAATTTAGTTCTAACTAGTCGTAGCTAAAGACATTAACGATTAAAAACATTATAAATTAAAGGGGGACACAAGAGTTTCAATTAACAAATAGGGTTTTTGTCACAAATAAGCTAAAATTAGCGAAATCAACAAGGAAATCTAAGCAATGATTGGGGGATTCTTTGGATGTGACCGGAATACGGGTTAATCTAAATTATTGGGTACATGTTTTTGATAGAAAATTTATAGAGTAATAGTGACTAGGCTAAGATTTTTGTGGGAATAAGTTCTCTCTCGAGCAACTTACCCCGTTTCTGATGGGTTCCTCTCGGACACCCACTTGCCGCATGAAGACTAGCCCACGCCTTACCCCGCTCACTCTCTCGAGCTGAGTGTTAGGATATGGGACTAGGGTTCACTCTCTCGAGATGAACCTCAAGTCGACACACTCCTTAGGCCATCAATCTAGTAGTCTTGGTTTCGCAACTTATCTCTCGAGAAAGTCAAAAACACATAAATAAACTTGTATTTACAACTACAAATTTTTAAGTTCATTCACAACTACTAGATGAAATCACCATTAAACTACATCTAATCTATCAGCAAGCAAGACCCAACAACAATCTTAACCCATATTCGCTAAATCACACCCCAAGAATGGGGATTTTTTAGCCACACATCAAGAAATAGAAATTTATACCTTCAATGATGTTGAAATCAAATGGGTATGAAGATTTAAGTCTCAATTTAGGCAAAGAGTGAAGTATCCAAGAGACCTACTTCCAAATTGAAAGAGATGAAACCCTTTTCTTCTTCAAGTCTCCAAAACCCTTTCAAACTTAGAGTAAAAAATCAAAAAGTACTATTCTATGTGAAAACTATCACAATTGTTTGACTCTAAGTGAAAATTATAATAATTGTTCCACTCTAAAACTAAAACTCTAACTAATATTTATAGTTTTTACAGATTTGTGCTGCAGCGGATCATTCGGCGTCGTTAGTCGAAATCGCCAATCAACTCGGCGATTCACCCTTTGGTGTAGTTCATCGCCGTCTTGCACCAACCCTCAACATCATCGTGCTCTGGGTTATTGGGTTACATGGTACTGCTTCGCGAAACTTCTCGGTGATGTGCCGACTTCTTCCTTTTTCCGCCAACTTGATCCCTTCCTTCAAGACTCAGCATATGGAACAAAAGGCAAAGTAAGACCGTTCGGCGGCTCGCCAAGTAGACTCGGTGATCCTCACCTCCATTTCTTCGTTCTTTTCAGCCTTTTCGTTCCTTTTTGTGACGTAGTGTCCATTCTTTCCTTAAAACTTCAAATACCTGAAACTTAAGGGTTTTCATCAAATATTGAGATAAAATAAGAATTTGAGGACACTATTTCTATTAAAATATATCCCTAAATGAGTCTAATTTGTGGACTCATCAGGATTCAAGCTCCGAAACCCCAATAGTCATGTTCTCTTTTTAGTATTTCAGTCTTTTAGTTTTAGTTTTGCTAGACTTAGCTGGGGCATGTCCCAACACTTCTGGTCAGTTAGAGGCTATTTTCAAACATAGTTAGATTTAGCTTAGTATTTGAGTTTGATGTTTCTTTTGTATTAAACTCTCATATTTGATATTCAGTTTTAGTATATGGGTATTCCCCATAATTTAAGATTCACTTATTATTAGCTTACGCATAAGTTTTATTTCTCAGTTTAGCTTTAGTATGCGTATGAATATGCTGGCAGGGTTAGCTTGGGGTCACTTGTGATCCTAGGTCTCGTGTCCGTGTCTCGGGGGTAGCTCGACGTGTCACAAGTAGCTTCATTCAAAATTCTAAAATATTATATTATCAAATATAAAGAGTAAGAAGTTTTTCTATGATTTTTTTTTACCTAAACTATATATTATTAAAGTGAAAATAAAATCATTAAGTTCACAATTGATCGGGGCTTAAAATTTTTTTTTACCTTAATAGTTTTGAAGATGTAAGTGACGAAAATAAGAATATTGAGATGCATCTATGGACATACTCGGAGTGATAGGATTGAGAATGAAGATATTCAAGACAAAGTAGGAGTAACCTCCGTCGTGGACAAAATTAGGGAAAAGAGATTGAGTTGGTTTGGCCATGTGAAGAGGCGATGTGTGATGCCTAGTAAGGAGGTGTGAGAGGTTGGTTATAGTGGGGTCGAGGAGAGGAAGCGACAAGATGAACAAGTATGGAGAGTTTTGATTAAATAGAATTACACACAATTGGTTATTTACAACTTGAATTTTATTATTTCTAAGTAAGTACTACTTCGGTTTTACAGTTCTAACTTATAATTTTTCTTGCACTCGTAATCTAGCAACTCTCTTTGTTGCTATCTCTTATTTAACACTTGATCAATCCTTTGTTACTTGCTACAACTCTATGAATAGTCTTGATTCTTTATGAAATATCTTAGATATTAATTAAGTTGATGATGATTTGTTAACGATCCTACCATCCTTAACAAGAAGTTTCAGCTTCATGCTGTGGAAATGGATAAAGTCTTGTTCTTAGAGACCACTTCCCATTTTAATGAACCCTACACTATGCAAATTTGCTTTAGTCGAGCTTGTTACCGCCTTCAAGATAGAGCAGAAAGGTGAAAGATCTAAATGAACTAAATTAGTGATATGAAGCATGATACAATTGTAAAGATGAGATAATTGTAATTCATTCCACTAATTCAATGAAATTGTTCTTAGCAGGAGAACAATGAGACAGTAACACTATCGATATGTCTTCGACAACTAATCAATAGAGAAAACTAAACAACATCTTAGAGAAGAATCAACACTACTAAATTTTTAGCGTGAGAAGAATGAGACAATAACACTATCAGGTATTAGGACTGAAAGCTCATGCATGTAAAGTTCAAGTAATATCAAGATGTACCTTATGATACAACATGAACGTTACAACATGCCATATTTTTTTTGTGTTATTTCCATCACCAAATTCACTAGTTCCACGTTGACAGACAACTTAATCTCTTTCCTCTATTGGGTTAAGGCTAAAAGCTCATGCACGTGAAATTTAAGTAATACACGTCATCATTAGTGGCTAAAAGAGTCAACTGAAACCACATTATTGAAAAGTATAAATACAGTATGTTTTGTTGAATCCTTAAATATTATATCAAACGAATAATGACAAATGAATTCATATTTTTTCTTTAAAAATACCCCTCACCAAAAACGTGTTGTTTTAGAATGTTTTAAAATAAGTTTTGTAATAACATTATGTATTGATGAAATACTATATAAAGAATATATGTCGTAATTAAAAAGACTGTCTCATTTTCTTTTGTTATTTCCATCATCAAATCCATCAGTTTTACGTTGACAGCCAGCCTACTACAATCGCCTTTCTCTATCAGGGCTTAGCACTGAAAGCTCATGTACATAAAATTTAAATAGTATTATCATCATCATCAATGGTGGAATCACATGTATTCAAAAGGTGTCAACTCACACCACTTCACTGAAAAAGTATGCTATGTTGATAGTTGAAATTTTTTATTTATATATATACTATGTATTGGATCCCTTTATATATTTACACATATATTTAATCATGTTTTGTTTTGTTATCACCATCACCAAATTCACTGATGTTTTGTCATGTTTCGTTAGCCTACTACAATCATTTTCCTCTACCGGGGATTAGAGTTGAAAGCTCATGCAGGCAAAGTTCAAGTAATATCAATATGAACTTATGATATAATATAAATCTTACAACATGTCATATTTAATTTTGTTATTCTTTTCATCAAACTCACCAGTTTTTTATTGACTATTAGCCTACGACAATTGCTTTCCTCTATCAAGGCTAAGGATTAAAGCTCATGCACGTAAAATTTAAGAAATACACATCTTCATCAGTGGTAGAGTCACGCGTATTCAAAAGGTGTCAATTGAGACCACTCCACTGAAAAGGTATAGATATTATGTGTTGTGTATATCCCTATATATTATATCAAATGATTATTGACGATCCGAATTCATATTTTTCCTATAAAAGATACCCCACCAAACAAGTGTTTTTGCTAGAATGTTTTTAAATAAATTTTGAAATCACATTATGACTTCATAAAATACTACTGAGTGAATATATGTCGTAATTAGATGGATTGTCATATTTTTTTGTTATTTCCATCACAATTCACCATTTTACATCGACAGATAGTCTACAACAATCGCCTTCCTTTATCGGGCCTTAGGATTAAAAGCTCATGCACGTAAAGTTTAACTAATATTCATTATCGTCAATGATGGAACCAAATGTATCTAAAAAGATATAATATGTAGATAGGTTAAAAGTTTTATTCAAATACATTCTATTTATATAATCCCTAAATTTACTCGTATGTTTATTTTTTTTCAAGGGATTTTTTTATGTTTTAACATCCCTTGAAAAAAAATTAGTTCCTTCATTTCAGTCAACGAATAATATTCAGTTGATACTCACTAAAGGACAAAGAAGATAATGGGAAGTAAACAACACTCTCCATATTTTTTCGATAAAAGATTAAAAGAGTGGTTATTCAAGAATGTTGTCAAATAAGTTTTGAAATCACATTATGACTTATTGAAATACTACTAAGTGAATATATGTCGTAATTAGAAGGATTGTCATATTTTGTTTTGTTATTTCCATCACAATTCACCATATTTACGTTGACAGATAGTCTACAACAGTCACCTTCCTTTATCGGGGATTAGGATTAAAAGATTATGCACGTAAAGTTTTAATAATACTCATTATCGTCAATGACGGAACCAAATGTATTAAAAAAGTATACTATGTAGATAGGTTAAAAGTTTTATTTATATACATTCTATTTATATAATCCCTAAATTTACTTATTTTTTTATTTTTTAACACCCCTTGAAAAAAAATATATTCCTCCATTTCAGTCAACGAATAATCTTAAGTTGATACTCACTAAAGGACAAAAAATATTATGGCAAGTAAAGTATAATTCTGCATAAGCCATTTATAGACGTCATTCCCATTTTAAACTTGAGAAAAACAAAAACACAGAAGAAGTAATTTTTCTTGTCCTAAAAAGAATCAAAATTCACTGTTTGTTTGGTGAATTGTCCATTTTAAAGAGTCGATGGAAGATCCAACTATTGTTGAAAGAGAAGAGTTGTTGGTGTCACCACTTGGTGGAATTCCACAATAAAGAGTTGCCCAATTTTTAGATCTGGTTGCTACTTCGACTAAAGGACAAAATTTGAAACCTCCTTCAATCCCTTTTCCATCCGAATCTGAGTGGCCATTGAAAGTCTCCTTTCATGGTTGCAATGGATGGAGGGATCAACAAATGAAATAGAAAGAATGGGTTGGAACGATGTAGGCTATCCATCACCCTGTATGGAAAACTGCAGGAGTTTACGGAGCGCTCAAAAGTTCAATGTATAGAGTGCATACGGATAAAAATTTAATTTTTGGGTTGGCAGAGAGGTGTTGTTGTGAGACTAACAGTTTTATGTTTCCGTGGGGTGAAGCTACTGTTAGTGTTGAAGACATGATTATTTTAGGAGGGTTTTCTGTTTTGGGTGACTCTATTTTATCACCCCTTATATCCCCCTGTGTTGGTAGTGACTGAAAAAAGCTTGAAAATGCGCAAAGGGAACTTATCAGATTGAAGACTAATAATCACTGTAGATGGTTGAATTACTTTGCGAATAGTGGTAAGGATTATGAATATGAAGCTTTTCTTTCTCTTTGGTTATCAAGATTTGTGTTTCCATGTAAAATAAGTGCTCATGTTTTCTCAATAGTTGTTTGTCTGGCTAGAGGTATGTGACTAGCGCTTGTTCCTGTTGTTCTTGCTAGTATGTATAGGGACTTGGGCTCGTTGAAACATGCTATGATAATGGCTTCATCAGAAGTACCAGGTAGAAATGGAGACAAATTTGACATTCATAAACTTAGTCTTTGGTCGCCATTGTTCTTTGTTCAAGTTTGGGATTGGGAGAGGATGGTATCTTTGCAGCCAGAACCCGCTCGGAATTACAATATAGTTAGTGGGGTGAGATTAGGACGATGGCACAATGTTAAACAAAAGGATGTAATTAATGTGATGACTACGATTGACTCATTTGGAGATTTTTCTCTGTGGAGGACATATGCCTTTGCTGTGGAAGGTTGGTCGATTCCCAAGTTTTACAAAGAAAATGAAGAGTGGACAATAGTTAGAGGGCAAAATTTAGATCTAGAAATGGAGTCTTTCGTTCGATGCTTGAGGGAATCTAAGCTTGTTGGTTTAGATTGTCAAGAGCCCTATCGACCAAATCGGGTAGCAATGCAGTTCTGATATGATCAACACTTCCCTAAATGGATTCGTCCCTCGCCTTCAAGTCCAGAACCTGACTGGTACAACTACAGCAGACCTATTGATTCTGATTTGAGGTTATATTGTCCATCTTGGCTATTTGAATCGGATGTAACTACACAGTATTTGAAATGGTGGAGAAACGAAACTAATCGGGATGTCTGTGATGTTCTTCCGGATCTACCGACAGAAGTCAAGTGGAGAATTATTCTGAAGTTCCTCTTGTTTTTTCTCTTCGTTCAAAGCAGAATCATATTGCAGAAGAAACAGTTCACACATCCATTGACTATGCACATGACGGAAATGGAAGTTGCAGTGTAGTTCCCCCCAAGTGCAACATGGAAAATGACAAGGAGAATTCATCTCTGGAGATTGGTCAAATAGTGGCTCGCAACATTGTCCCTCCTAGTTCAACAGAGAATCACGGTGACTCGGAATATGACAGAAATGAGAGTAACAGGAATGCAGCCGGCGATCTGATTGACATATCTGGTAAGCATTTAAGGGTTATAGATGTTTAGCTTGACGAGCTCGAGAGTTAAGTTGCTTCACACAGGAGATGTTACATTCAATATGGTACGATTTCAATTTGCTTCTTACACTCTCCATTGGTAAGTTTAAAAATAAAAGTATATCACAAAGCAGAGAAACATATTGAATTCTCATTTGTTATTTCAAATTTGCTAATAAATCAAGTTCAACTTTAACTCTAGTTGTACTAGGTCTAGACTTCGCTTGAGTGGCTTTTCAACCACTATTGTCTTACCAGCAACCATTTCAATTGACAATAAGAATTGTTTTGCAAAAAGCCCATTAAGAAATGCTGATTTGACATCTATCTGATGCACTTTCCAGCCACGTTTTGTATACGTAGTATTAATTAAGAATCAATCTAATTATGTCGAACCTAGCAACTGGAGCAGAGGTGTCAAAATAACCTTTAACTACAATCTTTGTTTATGCTTGTTGATTGAACCATTAACATTTAGCTTAGCATGAAAGCCTAGGGGCATGTCCGTTACGCCCCGAGGCTATCCCCTAGACGCGAACACGGGACCTAGGATCACGAGTGACCCCAAGCTAACCTTGCTAGCATATCATAAGCATGCTAAATAAACTAAAGTAAAGAAATATTGTGGGGGAAGCTAAATCATAAGATTATCTGAAATGATGGGGCATACCCATATACTAAATTTGAATATAAGAAACTAAGAGTTTGAATACAAATGAAAAGTCAAACTCTAACACTATAGTTGAATCTAACTATGTCTAAAATAAGCCTCTAAACTGACTAGAAATTCTAGGACAGGCCCAGCTAAATATAGCAAAAACTTCAAACAAAGTACTAAAATGGGAAGATAACATATCAACTGTCCTCAAGGAATGAGGACTCACCACTGATGTTGCTGAACTGAAAATCGGGAACCGATCTATGCGTGATCTGACTGTAGAGGACCTGAACCTACATCACAAGAAGATGTAGTGCAGAGTATGCGTCAGTACTTGAAAGGTACTGAGCATGCAAAATAGAATAAAGATGAACAAATAACACCACTGAACAAGAAATAAAGTAATGATATAATCTAAACATGATAAGCATACTGAAAGTACTGTACATGACTAAACTGAATGCAATGACAAAGTTTATGACATGCTGAGTATTGAACTTTACTGATAATGTGGTCAATGCAATAGAATCTAACTGAACTGTGCAAGCTACTAATAACCGACATAAAACCACATGAGCTAAATATGGAGTTCGATGTATACGCCTCATCGAGAGGACCCAATATACTCGACCAGAGGTAGAGGCATGTTGGCGTGATAAAATGATGCCCACAGAGGGGACTTACAACCTACGGGGAACGTAGTTCTGGAACTTGAGGGTGATTGACCCTAGTCCACTCGATATTAAGTTTCTCCCAATTGATTAGGGACTAACATTTTATGACTGAAATGATGTGATACTTTATAGCTCAAAGTACTGACATGTTAACTGAAAATGCAACATTAATATGTTGGTAATGAAAAATTTAAATCTGAGGCATGTATGACTGAAATATCTGACCTAGCATGTGTAATTCATAAACTAAAATAACTACATAGCTAGGGTTCTTAATTTATGAAAGAATATACGCAAAACCATACTAAAATCACGATATCTGATTAGGAACATTAAACCAACTCATTCATAATGATCTGCTGAAATTCTAAAAACTTTAGGTCTAGATAATATCAAGGGAATCAAGAATCTGACTGAATTCTAGGGACCTAATGGGTGACAGGAAACCACTAGTGAAATCCCACATACCTAGTGACGAATTCCACGAACAATCCTTTCGATTTCAGGGCTATAACTGATGGAAACTCGCTGTGTTCTTGAATTAGGGCTTGGTCGACTCTTTCTCCTTCTGCGTTATATTTTTTCTTTTTAGTTTGGTGAAAGATTTTCTTAGGGTAGATTCTAATTAAGTTGCTAGGCTTAAACTGACAAAAACTACGTAGTTTAGGGGTACAACGCATAAGGAAAAAACCTAATGACCCCTGACTTAACTACTGTCGGGGTCACCGACGGATGGGACCGACAGGCCATGGATCGATCGACAGTCCGTGCTGGTCAACCATCGATCGACGACTAGGAGTTGAAACCTAGGGTCCGACCTACGGCCCTGGACCACAGACCGTGGTCTGACCTACGGTCCGTAGGTCCTGTCGTGGGTAAGGACTTAGTTTATTTTTCTGGGGCTTTCTAGGAGGGTTGCAGATAGTGATCCACGGACCACCAGAATGGACCATGGGTCGCCCTACGGTCCGTGGGTGGCAACTGTGGGTTGTACCTACAACTTTCAAAAATCTGCATTTTGGTCTATTTTCGGATACGGGGTGTTACAATGTCTAAAACTGAACCATTTATAATAATTATGTAGAAGTATCATGTTATTTGATTTTGTCTTTGCCAACTTGGACCAATTTTGCTCAGGATGGTAGAGCAGTGCTAGCCTAATGATGTGAACAAGAGGATTTTGAGGTGGAAGACACTCGATAAAGCCCGACATATATTAGTTGTAACCTAAATATCATGCATTATAGCTATGTAATTTGTGTGAACTAATTGTGGATTTCCTATTTGACATTGTAGAAAATTTTTCAAACATTATAACCAGAACTTAGCAGGGATTAAAGCGATGTATTTTGTTTGAACTAATTTTGGATGCCCTATTCGTTAAGACAAAATTTTCAAACATGGTTCGGAGCTTATTTCATTGATTATCAACATCTGTATGTGATGCAAAATTTACTTTTCTGTAATATTTATTGAATATTTGTGCGATCTGGCAATTACAATTTGTTTGTATCTAAATATTTATTTCAATGGATAATTTCACATGTTTTTTTAGTTATCGTTGCTGGTGTGAATTTTTGAAACTAAATGGTTAAATAATACCATTTTTATTAGAAAATTGCAACACAGTGATTCGGAAAGGTATCAAAAATATTGAGATAATTGGTTAGAATTTGAATTACCATTCACAATGAAAGTTTCCAATAACGTTTATTTCACCACTAAATGTGGAGTTTCAACTTAAATTCTGACTATTTTACATACATTTAGGCTTTTATGTGTGATATTGTGCATACATTCAACATTTACAAATAGCTATAACCATCGTTGGAAGATCTTATGCATATATAATAACAAATTTTATATCTAGCTGGTAAACTCCATGAATTATGATGTTATTAAGAAGGAGACTCATTCTACCCTTGGCGTATTCTTTGCGCGTGAAAAAAATATGCATACACCAATACTACTCTTTTCAAATTAGAGGGGCGCTTTTTCTATAAAAGTAACTTAGGTACATATCGAACCTAACAATAAATTTTGTATAAGAAATTGATGAAAAATATGGAAACAACATTGCCTTCGAGCCAACCTCGGATACTTAAATATTTTATTTGTCTCTATTAAGACTTTCAATGACATACAAATCCTTGACAACTTCAAGTTATAAATTTATATAGTAATATTTGTTGTTCATCTTGTATTTCTAAGATACATAGAACAAAACTTTGAAGAACTTGGTAAGAAACAACAAAGTTTAAAGAGTATTTCCAAACTAGAAAATTAAAACTAGTAGAGAAAATAGAATCAGAAACAGATTAGAAGTAATATAAAAATATTTTTCTCAAAGAAAGAAAATCGAGCCCACTGAATGCAAAATGTCCCCTTTTAGGAAATTATTCCCCTCAAGTACCCGAGTTTAATGGAATATATCCTCCCAGGATAGAACGATCTTACTCACCGGTGTATTAGTACCTAAAACCATGATGTCAGCAAACCACTCAACGACAGTAAAGTACACTTAGAATGCTAGCTTTAGTAGTAGTAGAAGAAGTCCAGAAAAATTTGTTCAACTAAAATGATAGGAAATCCCTCAACTTATAGAAAACAAAGGGTACTGTGCAATGGTTCTTATTGTGCCTTACCGGAAAGGTCACAAACCTTTGGAAAAGTCACAATCTTTCGAAAAGGTCACAACCTTTCATAAAAGTCACAACTTTTCATAAAAGTCGCAACCTTTCATAAAAGCACAACTCTTCATAAAAGTCGCAACTTTTCATAAAAGTCACAACTCTTCATAAAAGTCACAACTCTTCATAAAAGTCACAACTCTTCATAAAAGTCGCAACTCTTCATTTTCCATTCACACCATTTAAAACCCAACAATCCCCCGCATGAATGGGGAATGACTCCAAAACAATGTAATGGACAAGTATGTGTACTTTACAAGCAAGAATTAATTGCATCTGGATAAGTAGGTTCCCCTTGGACTTTCTGTAGTGAACATATGTCGGATATACTCAGTACATTGGTAGATGCGATATCTTTGAACCGTCGAGATTTGGTGTATACTTAGACAACAATATGTCACACAATTAACCCTTTACAATTTATGGTTCTTACGGTTGTGTTCATTTCAGCCATGAACACCTCCTGGTTACATGAGTGTATAGAGAACAGGCTTTTGACAATAATTCTCTTTGAAATGGCTTATACTTCACACTCACATAAGTGATTTCTAATCGTGTCATCGTGTAGATACACTATTTGGTCAAGTCTTCCAAACTTGGCAAATCATTAAAAACATTAAGCTTTATTAACTCATTAACAAGCCTTAATATTTTAACCTCGTTCCTGAACATTGTCTTCATTATGAGAATGGATTGAGTTGATTGACAATGTTGAACCGTCAGTCACAATTTTATTTTTTCTCATTAAATCTATCTCTTGGGATCTCTAGTATGCTAGATAGAGTTACCACCATGATGACTTGTCCTAAGCCGTAAACCCATTCCGGAAGATGATCTTTCAACTTTATCTCTAGTTAGGCCTTTTTTTAAGTAGATCTGAGACATTATCCTTTGACTTTACATAGTCAATTGTGATAAATTCACTAGAGAGTAGTTGTTTTCTAACGGTATTATGTCTATCTCTTAGATAATGAGACTTTTTGTTATACATCATGCTTCATGCCCTACCTATTGCATCTTGACTATCAAAGTGTATGCAAACTGATGCCAAAGGTTTGGACCAAAAAAGAATATCTATCAAGAAATTCTAGAGTCTTTCAATTTATTCACCGGCCTTATCTAGAGCACCTAGCTAAGAGATCATTGTAGAGCTAGTGATACATGTCTTTTTGGAAGATTTCCAAGAGACTGCTCCTCCACCAAGAGTAAATACATATCCACTCGTGGATTTTATTTCATTTGATATCGGTGTTCCAATTTACATCTCTATATCCTTTCAATACTGCTTGATATTGTTATAATGCAAGACATAGTCTTGAGTATGTTTTAAATACCCCAAAACTCATTTTATTGCCATCCAATGAGTTTGATTTGGATTACTCATGAACTGACTCAGTTTACTAATAGCACATACTATATTTGATCGCGTACACTTCTTGATATACGTCATACTTCCCAATACTCTAGCACAATCTAATTGTGAGCCACTTTCGCCTTCACTTATTTGAAATGCAAAGCTCACATTTATTGGAGTCTTGACAATATTGAAATCCAAATATTTGAACTAGTTAAGTACATTTTCAATGCAATGAGACCCGTGACAATGCTAAACATTGTGGAGTTCTAAGGATTCTAATACCTAAGATCACATCAGCAACTCCAAGATCTTTCATATTAAACTTGCTTTCTATCATATGTGTAATAGCATTTATGTCATTAGTGTCTCTACTAATGATCAACATTTCACCAATATACAAACAAAAAATGACCTTGTGATTTGAATGTAAACACATTTATCACTTCCATCATTCTTAAATCCATTTGCCAACATGGTTTGGTCAAATTTCTTATGTGATTGTTTGGGTGTTCGTTTTAGTCCATAAAGTGACTTGACAAGTTCGCACACTTTCTTTTCTTTACCAGGAACCACAAAACCCTCGGGTTGTTCCATGTAACTTTCTTCCTCCAAATCTCCATTTAAGAGAGTTGTTTTCACATTCATTTGATGAATTTGAGGCAATATACCACAACTAATAAAATTAACATCTGAATGAATGTAATTCTAGTTACTGGCGAGTATGTGTTGAAAAGATCAAGACCTTGTTTTTGTCTAAAGACTTTGACAAAAAGTCTTGCTTTATATTTGTCAACAGTTCCATCAACTTTGATTTTCCTTCTATGGATTCACTTTGAACCCAAAGGTTTATTTCCTGGAGGAAGATCAACCAACTTCCAATAGGATTGCTCAAGATTGAACCAGTCTAGCTATTGACACCAACTTTTCAAAAGGATGAGTCCACATAAGACATAGGAAATGTTAAATAATATCCGAAGGTAGTAGATGTCCTTTGACATTTACTACACGTCTGAATCTCTTTATTAAGAACATTCTCCTTCTGTTCTTTCCAAGGTCTTTTAGACCCTACACTAGACTACTCAAGTCTAATTTTACAGTCCACGGTCTTTGGCTAGACACCCTATTTTAATCCTTTTAGGAATATGAACTTAGACTTTGGCTAGACACCCCCACACTTTGAAATATTTCAAGTTGGATTTCCTTCCTTTCCATTTCCATATGGAATAGATTGTGTCCTGAACAAACAAAATTGCTTTCTTTTTGGAAAGACAAAACTCTTTATTGTTCAATCTTAAGGTAAGGATAGTTTCTCCACACAAGTTTTGTGGTAAACCTGAACTTATAGGTAATGCATCCATCATTTCTTTCAACGTTCGGTTTTTCGTTAGATTGAGGTGAATAGGGAAGTAGTTTGATGGATAATTCCACTTCTGAAACATATTTTTGCAAAAGGAGATTTATACTTTCCATCCCTATCACTTCTTATCATTTTCCCAACTGATTTTCAACTTCAATATTGTATTGTCTACACGTTTCTATTGCTTCATCCTTACCATTAAGAAAATAGACATAACTGTATCTAATGCAATTATCAATAAAAGTTATGAGCCCACCAAGAGATGGTGTTGACTTCATATCACAAATGTAAGTGTAAATCAACTCTAAAGGATTAGAATTCCTTTCAACAGATTGATAAGAATGCCTAGCATACTAAGATTTCACACAAACTTGACATTTTTATTTATTGCACTCAAAGTTAGACAAAACTTCTAAGTTGATCAGTTTTCCTTATAGGGTTTTGTAATTGACGTGTCCCAAGCGTTCATGTCACAAACAGTTTGACTCAAGCAAGTAAGAACAAATAAAAAAATTGAGTTTGGAAAGCTCTCTACGAGATAGCTTTTTATTACAAATAGTTGTTCCTATTTGTTACAATTTTGTGTGATACAAACATTGTTTAGAGTCATCAAATTCTCAAATGTCCTTTTCGGAAAGACCTTTTCCATAATTTTCAATTTGACTGTTATAGAACTACCCATGAACAATGTTTTATCGGGTCCAATAAAGGAAATATAGTTCAAATGCTTCTTTTACAAAACATGACATATGACTATTCACCAATATTCATGACTATACAAATAGTTATATTTCAGACATATCTTTTCATGAAAAATCACAAGATTTTAGGTGACACTTTTTCATAAAAGAACTCAATCATTTTGAACAAGTATACATATAATTTGGTAGTTTCATACTAGTCATACCATATACTGCGATGCTCTTCGTGGCCCATAAAGTCAACAGTCCCCTAACAGAAGCCTACTGGAAAATGCATAAAATGGTTCATTAAAGGGTTTACGGTCCATTTGACCTGAAAACAGACCATCTACCATCTCGTGAACCTACTGGTAAGGTTTTCTTCCCAAGTAAGGTCGACGATAACCCACATGAGTTTTGGTGCTCTTCACGAGCACCGTCACAGTCCTTTATGAGTAAGTCAGCAGTGATGCCTTGACCCGATCTGCGAGACCCGAAAAGCCAATTATTGGTATTAAATACATCCAAAGCACCAAGAGTTGGGTTCTTTCATTTTCTCTCCATTTGT
>JAJONQ010036020.1:0-33752 GCA_036250385.1 Solanum microdontum
ATTCAGATAAATTTATATATTTTTATGGAAACAGAGGTGTAGAGAGAGAAACTATGGAAGAAGAAGATATTGAAACGATGAAAAAAATTGAGTCTTTGACAAATGAAGAAGGGAGGCACCAGCCATTCTTGTTTTCTTTTTTTGCTTCTTCTTTTTCTAGTATTTCTTTTTGGTAAAATACGGTTTAATCGAGGCTTTGGAGAAATGGTAAAGTTGTCATCACGTAATTTAAATTCGTCTTATTTGAGTCATGGCATTAGCTAAATACTTTTGTCGAGATTAGGTTGACTACATCGAGCCGTCATCGTGAAGACAACTAAATCAAACCAACAAAAATACAATAGAATCACTCACAAAAAACAGATGAGTAAATCGAAGGAAAAAATAAAAGAGAAGAAATTTGAAGAGACAAGATCGCGAAAAAGACAATAAAAAAACTCAAATTTGTCCAACAATGGTGTTGAGTGAAAATAAAGAAGAAGAGATGGTCTTTAAAGGTAAAAAATTGACAGTTACTGCCTTTTTAAGGCGTCTCACGCTCTTGTTTTGTGTGTATCACACACTCCATGTGGAGTCTTTCCACATAGGATGCCACATAAAAAATGGTGTTTAAAATATTGTGTTTGGATGTGTTCAGGGGTCCAGATGACAAAACAGTAAGTATAAGGGTCTAGAATACAAAGAGATACAAGTAAAAGGGTCGACCATACTATTTCGCCTAAGAGAAAGGCAGAAAATGGCTCAAAGTCCACAAAAGTCCTATGACGATGTTAGAAGAAGAGAGCTTGAGTTTGATGTTGATGATTGTGTTTACTTGAATATTTCACCTATGAAAGGTGTCATGAGGTTTGGGTAAAAGAGGAAGCTTAGTCCCCGATGTAGGCCAATATCAAATTTGGATACCATTTGTAACAACCCAGACTACTAATGATATTTACTGCTCTAGGCCTAGGCCCATGCGGCATTAAAATGTATTTCTAGTTTGTAAGGCCTAGTTACTTACATACCCAATATCACTTGTTTGTTTTACTGATGTGAGACTTCTAATCTAAAGTTGAGGTATACATACACCAATTCTATGGACTCAGCATTCTCGTTGAGGTTTGCCACACCATATGAGATTTGCCTAGCCTCAAAACTCATATTTCCCTGCCTTATCGGAATTTGCCTAAACTTAGTTGAACTATAGCCGACATTGACAACACTGATGCTAAAGTGGCTATAATACCATTTGTAACAGCCCAGAACAAATAATATCACTCGGGCTGGGCCTTGAAAATAATACACCTAATAAATCATGTGACAATCACATATAATCCAAAATTATCAATACAACTTATCATTTGACTCTAATGTCATAGGAAAAAAGCTTAGGCACAAGAGGAGGAAGAGAACAATGTAAAATCCATTAGATTTAAGTTTCAATTGCATGTCCAATTGCGTAACTAATGTATCATCTATGATGAATTATTGTGAGATGATGCATGTTACGACATGATAATAGACGGTCATAATTATTTAGAAGTGTACGAAAAGAAAAAATAGGTAAAAAGCATCACTTGGCGATTTAAAATTTAAAAGAAACTATCGAGCTTGCTCATAATAAACCCATGTATTTATCGTGTGAAGGTATTGAAATGTCTAGGAAAATTATAATACACCTAATAAAATTATGCGAGAATTGCATATAATCTAACATTACCAACTCAGCTCATGATTTGAGCCTATTATGATAAGATAAAAGTCTAGGAATGAGAGATGGAGAAGAGGAATTTAAAATCATTAGATTTTTAATTTTAATTACATTTCAAATTGCATGACTAAAGTGTCATCAATGAAAATTAGTGTGAAATGATGTATGTAACGACATGATAATTGAAAGTCAATATGATTTAAGTGTGCACTTAAACTATAAAATAGGAATAAGCATCACACGGGGGTTAAAAATTAAAAAGAAACTATTGAGCTTCCTCGAGATGATCACGTGTCTTCATCAAGCCAGGGTATTAAAACCCCTAAGCAAATTATAGTACACCCACAAAATCATGTGAGAATCGTAAATAAAACTACAATGCCAATCCATCTCATGACATGAAAATATTGTGAGAAGAGTCTAGGCATGGGAGAAGGGAGAAATGTAAAACCATCAGATTTTAAATTTGAATTACATGTCCAGTTATGTGACTAAAGTTTCATCAATGATGAATTATTTTCACAGGATATATGTTACGACATAATATTATAAGGTTAATATTATTTAGATGTGTACTAAAATGAAAAAATAGGAATAAAGCATCATGTGAAGATTTAAAACTAAAAAGAATCTATCGGAATTGCTCATGATGATCCTGTGTCTTCATCGTGAGAAGGTATTACAAGGCCTAGGTACATAACAACACACTTTAAAAAATTGTGTGAAGGTCACATAAAATCCAAACTTACCATTCCAAAAAGGATAATGATTTGAGCCTATTTTTAGAAGAAAAAAGTCTAGTCATGAGCAAAGGACAAGGGCAAGTAAAACCCATTAGAATTTAAATTTGACTTACATGTCTAATTGTATGACTATAGTGTCATGAATGAGGAATTAATGTCACATGATCTATGTTATCGCTTGATAATAGAAGGTTTGTATTATTTAGAAGTGTACTAAAATGACAAAAGAAGAATAAATCATTAAGTAAAGGTTGAAAATTAAAAAGATTCTACCGGGATTGGTCATGATGATCCCATTTCTTAATCGTGAAAAGGTATTAAAATACCTAGAAAATTATAAAATACCTAATAAAATCATACCAGAATGACATATAATCAAAATTGTCAATCCAAAAATGCTAGTGATTTGAAGCTATTGAAAGAAGACTTTAGGTACGAGAGAAGGACAAGAGCAATGTAAATCCCATTAGATTTTAAATTTTAATTACCTGTCCGATGTTACAACATGATAATAGATGATTAGAATTATTTAGAAGTGTACTAAAAGTACCAAATAGGAATAAAGTGGCAAGTAAATGTTTAAAATTAAAAAGATTCTATTGGGATAGTAATATACCGTGAGTTTACGGTTGTTTTGATGCAATTCACATAGAGTTTTTGTGTGTCTTGGGCTATTTTGTTATTAGAAATAATGTTCTTGTATAATTATCACATGAAATAGGTACGGATGTGGTTGATGGAGATAAGAGCTGAAAATCGCAGAAGTGGCGAGTGACGGAGCCAACCACGGACCGTAGGTGATGCAGCATAGATGAGGGTTCAAGGAAGTCTGACCAAGTGTGGAACAACAGAGGCAAACGACGAACCGCAGGTCAACCCGCAGACCATCCTGTACATCCGTCGTTGCTGATCAGAGAGTTGATGTTCCAATACTTGAACTATAGAGGAAAGTGACGGATCGTAGTCCAGTCCACGGACCGTAGGTCTAACCATAGTCTTAAGGCCCGAAATCATTTTCCAAGTCTTGAACCATGGAGGGATACTACGGACCGTAGGTTGACCAACGGTCTATAGGTCATGTCATTAATAGAAACCGTGTTAGAGTAGTTACTTCCTTATTTTGTTTCCTAGTGGATTTATGATTTATTTTCTATAAATATTTGTCACGACCCGGGGCTACCCCCTAGGAGTAACATGGTGTACTTGACCCCGAAGGGGTCTCGTACAAGCCCTTAGCATCATCATAACATAAAGACATAGAATAATTGCAGAAAATTTAAAACTTTCACAATAGAAGTCAACTTATTCTTCATATATGAAAGTAGGAATCTATACTTGTCTCGATCGCCATCTAGTACATAAGGAGTACAAATATGGTCAAAAGCCCTTTACATCAATATAGTCCAAAAAGTGGAAAGTACAAAAAAGCTAGAAAATGGGATCATCTTGTCCTTGAACTTGAAGACTCACCAAGCCTAGGGAATAGTCAACCCAAGCTTCACTTTAAGAGAGTAGTATGTATCAATGGCCAGAACCTACACTCATAGAATGTAGAAAATATGGGTTAGCACAATGAATTGTACTAAGTATGAAAGCCATGCACAAAATCCTTAAAACATGCATAAAAGGGATGTTTAGTTGAAATCATGCCTTTATCAAGTTTGAAAGCCACAATGCACATTTAATAAGCAACATAAGTGAAACCAACATGTAAGCAACTTGAAGCTATACTAGTGCAATGCAAAGGTAAGATCCGATAACCCTACCAAACGCCAAGTATCACATTTAGGCAACCCACAACATACATATCTTACTTTACCTTATTCATATCCAACATACATAAGTAAGGAGTCATTCACATTCATAACTTGTAACCAGTGAAGTCAACCTTAACATTCATACATACCTTTCATACATAATTCATTAGCCTTCATAACAAAAGAGAACCTCACCATGAACCCTCTTAAAATCAACTTGTGCAATGCCTAAGTGAAGTCACATACCCCCACTCATGCTCAGTAGTACCCCTTAAGAAGTCATAATTAAAGTTCATGTTCTTACCATAGTTCATATTCTTATCATATAGGGAAGATTAGCATTAACAGAAATAGACCATGTGAGCTACATGGAATTCGGTGTTCTACCCTCACAACGGAAAGAGGTGTCCTACTTGCCTATGGTAGAACTTTCATAATAGCTTCTAGGTGGATGCACTAGCTAAAACCTATGTGGGCACATAGTTATGGGATAAGTAGATTGCTTCTAGAAAAGTTGACTACTAACGTGGAGGTTTCCATCTCATGAGATAACCATATTGGGAACCAACTACTAGCATGAAGGAACCCATCTCATACTCATATCTGCTCGGTGCTAAGCATAATTCCCTTTAAGAGTTATATTAAGTCTTTACTTAAGTTCACATTCATAAAAGAATACACTAGGCACTCATGCCCACATATCAAAATAATCGCTCATAGATTCCTCAAGTGAGAATGCTCATTTCACTTTAGAAACACTAGCATGTGAGTAAACCTTTCACCTTGTAGTCGTGTTGTGATCATGAGAATGTCCTTCCATTCAACACAACAAGCTTATCATAAGCATACTAATGTACTTCATGCATAATCAAGTGTAAGTGTATAGGGAAGAAGGATCTTGCATCAATACCACAATTACACATTAGATATATGATCATTACTATCTAAGTAACTCACATACTCATATACAACTAACATCTATATATGCAAACACTAATCAATTGCCCTTCAAGGCCATGCACCAACATGAACCCTAACTTCTAAAATTACATCGTTAGATAGAGAGATTTCATGATTCAACAACATAATAAACATAAACATAATCAATTACCAACTTGCATGGCCAATCAAGTCACACGTTAGTTCACAATTTAGGAAGAAAGGAAAATCATGGTTCCAAGAGAGATTTTTATCAAAATCCATCAATAATTCAATAATTTAACCATACACCATCATAATTAATCATAATAGATCATAATTAAACAACAGAAATCATTTTGGAAGGAGACCCATGACTAGAGTAAAAATCCTAGGTTTTGGAAGTCTTAAAAACACACTTTGAAGGAACTTCTAGGGGGATAGCTACCCAAAAATGAAGAGCATCCGTACCTTAGGAAGATCTCCACATGAAATTGGAGTGAAAATCTTGGAGCTTCAACCCTAATCTTGAGCTTTGACTTTGTTCTTCAATGGAGTCCTAGAGAGAATTATCTTGAGAGAGGTAGTTTCTAGTTGAGTGTTGTGAGTTATGAGGTGTTAAGTTGAGTTTAATGACTTTGATATACTTATATAGGTCTATAATAACGAATAGGAACCGTCCCTACTCCTAATTAATTAAAATAGAACTTACCTAATTTAAATCACCCTAAGCCGAATTGCCTTAGATTTTGTAGACCCTTACCACGATTGCCTATCCACGGACGGTGGATGGGACCACGGCCCATTCTGCAGTGGCGTGGTTTGTGTATGAGAGTTGGAGATTTGGGCAGCTTAGGGAAAAAACCAAGTGTTGACTCACGACCCCACATACGGAGCATGAGTCAAACCACGACTCGTAGGTACCCTCTTATGGATTAGGTTGTTTTTGATAGCTTTTTGAGCACCCCGTTGGCCCTCATCAAGGACCCTTAGGGGATCCTTGGGAGGCCATGCCTTGACGTTTAGGCACTAGAGCCTTAGTATTATGTTAGGGAAGTTATTTTACGTCTCTTATCTTGATGTAAACCCTTTTTTGGACACTAGACTACATGATAGGCTAGGCTCTAGCTTAGGTCATTAGATTGCTATGGTGTTACATTATCCCGCCCCCCTCCCCTTGGGAACATTCATCCCCAAATGATGATCTAGACACCAACCTAAGTTAGAAACTCTAGAATAACATCCCAATATTCATGAAACATCAAAAATGTGCAAAACATACAAATGCAGTATTCACCTTATGCACTATTCAAAATGAGGATAATTCAACTCCATTTCACAAGACAAGGTCAATGCAACTCAAGGAGATTGGAACTACATCTACCAACTCAATATGCACAAAATTCGTCAATTTACATAAACATGGGAGGAACTACCTTCTCCAACTCAAGTAAGGTTAATACATCAATCAATATGGAGCCAATAAGCCATTCATCAAAACATGACTAAGCATCTTCATCATTTCACCTCATGAAGTCAAAAATGAAATTATCATACTAAAAAGTAAATCAACATAAGAAACATATACATCATGAAAACTCAATATATACTAAACATGAATTCTCACAAGGACATGCACAACATAAGGAAATCATGGAAAACTTATACAATACACATGACTCCCAAAACACTAAAACTCAAGAGGAATTTTTTACCTCAAGTTTAGATAGGAGTAGAAGGAAAAAGATGGGGATAACGGGACTTCATATTGTCCTCGGCCTCTCATGTAGCACCCTCAACTAAGTGATTCCTCCATAAAACCTTAACGGAGGCTACTTCCTTATTTATGAACCTCTTCACTTGCCGGTCAAAAATCTCAACCGGGACTTCTTCATAGTAAAGGTTTTCATCAACTCCTAAACCCACTAAAGGAAGGATGGATACCGGATCACCAATGCACTTCTTGAGCATGGAAACATAAAACACCGGGTGAACCGGTGCCAACTCATTTGGCAAGTCTAATTTATATGAAACTTCCCTAACACGTTTCAAGACTTGATATGGGACCATATACCTGGGATTAAGCTTCCCCTTTTTACCAAACCTCATCACACCCTTCATATGTGAGATCTTCAAGTAGACCCAATCACCAATTTTAAACTCTAGATCCCTCCTTCTATTATCTGCGTAAGACTTTTGCTGACTATGGGCCGTCTTCAACCTATCTCTAATAAGTTGAACTTTTTCAGTAGCACCATCAACTAGTTCGAGACAACTAGAGCAAATTCACCTACCTCAAACCACCCAACCAGAGATCTACACCTTCTCCCACAAAATGCTTCAAATAGAGCCATGTCAATGCTAGAGTGGTAACTGTTGTTGTAGGCAAATTCAATCAATGGGAGATGGTCATCCCAATTACCCTTGAAGTCAATCACACACGCTCTCAACATGTCCTCTAAGGTTTGAATGATCCTTTCCGCTTGACCATTTGTTTGAGGGTGAAAAACGGTACTAAGTTTAACATTGGTACCAAGCCCGTTTTGGAAAGCCTTCCAAAAGAGTGAAGTAAAGTAGGCACCCCAATCTGATATGATAGATAAGGGAACCCCATGCAACTTTACTACCTCATTAATGTAAAACGTGGCATAGTCTTCCGCCGAAAATAAAATCTTGACTGGAATAAAGTGGGCTGGTTTAGTAATCCTATCAATAATGACCCAAATAGAATCATGCTTCCTTCGAGTACGAGACAAACCCAAAACAAAATCCATATTCACATCCTCCCACTTCCAAGTGGGAATTTCTATATATTGGGACAAACCTCCGGGTTTTTTGAGTTCGGCCTTGACTTGTTGACAATTCGAACATTTGGCTACAAAACCCGCTATATCCTTTTTCAATCCATTCCACCAATAGACTTCCCGTAGATCACAGTACATCTTGGTGGCTCCCGGATGAATAGAATATCGCAAACCATGAGCCTCTTCTAAAATTTACTCCCTTAAGACATCAACATCTGAAACACATAATCTACCTTGGTACCTAACCACCCCATCCACCCCTTGGGAGAAAGCTTCCACAGATTTGTTGAGAACCGACTTTTAAACTCCATCAATATAGGGTGAAGGTGTTGTTTAGACTTCACATCAACCACGAAGGATGATTCGGAATTATGATGGACCATAACCCCACCCTTGGTGGAATCCACAAGTTGAACAACCAAATAGGCCAACCTATGCACATCATGAACCAATTCCTTCTTCTCATCTTCTACATGAGTGACGCTACTCATGGACAATCTACTAAGGGCATCCGGAACTACATTAGCTTTGTCGGGGTGGTGTATAACACTCATATAATAATATTTTAGAAGCTCTAACCACCTTCTTTGTCGTAGATGCAAGTCTTTTTGAGTAAACACATATTGAAGGCTCTTGTGATCGGTGAAGACATCTACATGGACCCCATAAAGGTAGTGCCTCCATATTTTCAAGGCAAACACCACCGCCGCTAATTCTAGATCATGAGTCGGCTAATTCTTTTCATGTACCTTGAGTTGCCTCGGAGCATAGGCAATCACTTTACCCCATTGCATAAGGACACATCCCAAAACCACTCGAGAATAGTCAGAATACACTACAAACCCATCGGTACACTCTGGTAAGGTCAACACCTGAGCGGAAGTGAGTCTATCCTTCAATTCTTGGAAGCTCTTCTCACAACCCTCCGACCACACGAACTTAGCTTTCTTTTAGGTTAAAGCCGTCAACAGAGAAACGGTAGAGGAAAACAACAAACCTCCTATAGTAATTGGACAAACCCAAAAAGCTTCTAATATCGGTAGGAGATAGAGGTCTAGGCCAACTCTTGATCGCATACGTATTCTTAGGATTAACCTCAATACCCATACCTGACACAATGTGACCAAGGAAAGAAACCGATCATAGCCAAAACTCACACTTGCTAAACTTAGCATATAATTGGTGGTCCTTAAGGATTTATAATACCATCCTCAAATGTTTCATATGATCATTCTCACTTTTTGAGTTGATCAAAATATCGTCAATAAAGTCAATCACAAATGAATCAAGATATTGCCTAAATACCCTATTCATTAGATCTATGAATGTCGTCGGGGCATTTGTTAGACCAAAAGACATAACTAGGAATTCACAATGAACATATCTTGTGTGGAAGGCCATTTTAGGAATGTCAACCCCTATCACCTTAAGTTGGTGATAGACCGACCTTAGGTTAATCTTCAAAAAATAACTCGCCCCTTGGAGTTGGTCAAACAAATCATCAATTCTAGGGAATGGGTACTTATTCTTTATAGTGGCCTTGTTCAATTGGCCGTAATCAATACACATCCTAAGGGACCCATCTTTCTTCTTAACGAATAATACCGAAACACCCCATGGAGATATGCTTGGTTGAATAAAACCCTTATCTAGTAAATCCTTGAGTTGTGCCTTCAAAGTTTTAATTCAGCTGGAGCCATCCGGTAAGGGGGAATAGATATGGATTGAGTATCCGGTAAAAGGTCAATGCCGAAGTCTATTTCCCGTTCGGGAGGAATTCCGGGAAAATCATCGGGAAAGACTTCTGGAAATTCCTTCACTACGGGGACCGACTCTAATGAAGGAGTCTCAGATTCAACATCCATGACTCTTACAATGTGATACATGCACCCTTTTGAGATAATTTTCTTAGCTTTTAGATATGAAATGAAAGGACCTCTAGGAATAGAGTTTCCCCCGTTCCATTCTAAAATGGGCTCATTTGGAAATTGAAACTTAACCACCTGGGTTCTACAATCAATGGACGCAAAACAAGAATACAACCAATCCATCCCCAAGATGACACCAAAGTCCAACATATCTAATTTTACTAAATCAATCAAAGTAATTTTATGAGACAATGATATGCGACAACTCCTATAAACTCTTTTTGCTATAACCCAGTCACCCACCAGGGTAGACACCAAATATGGTTCCTCTAATTTTTTGGAGAGTACATCAAATTTCATAGGCACTAAAGGTGTAACAAATGATAAAGTGGCACCGGAGTCTAATAATGCATAAACATCAATGGAAAATATTTGCAACATACCAATAACAACATCCAAGGAATACTCTTGATCGCTTCGGGATTGTAGAGCATAGAAGTGATTCTTCTTAGAAGCATTGGAATTTGAGCCACTAGGAGGGACTTTCTTGCCCTCTCTTCCTTGAGCCCTTAACATAGGACAATCCCTCTTCATGTGACAACTCTTTCCACAACTAATACATCCATCCGTGCCAACAAGGCAGTTGTCATCATGCTTTTTGCCACACTTTGCGCAAGTAGGTCTATCAACATAAGAGCCACCACCACTACTACCTTGTGGCTTAGGGGTAGACACCCTTTCTTTGTTGACCTTAGGAGTGCTAGAGGAGCCTTGGTTGGAGAACCTTCTCTTAAACCTTGGCTTGCCTTGAACCTCAAATTTACCCTTGGAAGAATTTCCATCATCGGTCATTGCCCTCTTACTTCTCTACTCACTTGCTTGATATTTTGTTCCTCTATTTGTTCGGTATGAACCATTAGACGTGAAATGTTCATACTTCGAATGAGCATTGTCAAACGACATTCATCTACCACTAAGTCAGATATCCCCATAACGAATTTGTTCATATTGGCCCTAGAGTTTGCCACTAAGGTTGGAGCATACTTAGGCAATCAGGTGAACTTAAGGCTATATTCCTTCACATTCATACCTCATTGGCGAAGGTTGATGAATTCTTGCATCTTTCTCTCCCTCAACTCTAGGGGAAAAACCTATCAATAACGGCCGACTTGAGCAGTCCCCAATCAATCGAGCCCGCTCTCACGGGTCTCTCCTCCTTCCATTGCTCATACCATACTTGAGCCACATCTTTCAATTGGAAGGCGGCCAGTTCCGCCTTCTCTCTTAGAGACACACTCATAGCATCAAGCACCTTAAACACTTTATCAATAAACCCTTATGGGTCTTCATCCACTTTGGAGCTATAAAATGTAAGGGGATTCATTCTTGTTAAATCCCTAATCCTTGTAGTGGTTGAACTTGCATTAGGATTCTCATAGGCTCTAGCATCCCTAGTGACTTGAGTCATCAAAACATGAGTCAATGTTTGGATAGTCGACCTTATCTCTATAATAGTCATAAACCCCTCTTTATTAGGAGCTAGAGGATCTTGAGGAGCTCCCTTATTCACATTCTCCTCTTGCGTCCTCCTTGCATTTCCTCTTCTTGTATTCATTGCCTAAAATCACAAGAGAAGTGTTAGGAAAGGACTTCATAGAGTTAGGACTCCAACCATGACTAAAGAGTAATGAAAGAAGTGAAAGTTCCTAAACAACTTATAGCCTCTCATTCGTAAGTGTGGCGCACACTCATGAAAAAGACTCTACTAGACGTGGTTCTTGATACATCAACCTAAGTATTATCCCAAAAACTTATGCTCTGATACCAAGTTTGTCACGACCCGGGGCTACCCCTTAGGAGTAACATGGTCTCCTTGACCCTGAAGGGGTCTCGTACAAGCCCTTAGCATCATCATAACATAAAGACATAGAATAATTACGGTAAATTTAAAAGTTTTACAATAAAAGGAAACTTCTTTATCATAGATGAAAGTAGGAATCTAGACTTGTCTCAATCTCCATCTAGTACATAAGGAGTACCAATATGGTAAAAATCCCTTTACATCAATATAGTCCAAAAAGTGGAAAGTACATAAAAGCTAGAAGTTGGGATCATCTTGTCCTCGAACTTGAGGACTCACCAAGCCTAGGAAATAGTCAACCCAAGCTTCACTTGAAGAGAGTAGTATGTATCAACGGTCAGAACCTACACTCATAGTATGTAGAAAATATGGGTTAGCACAATGAATTGTACTAAGTATGAAAGCCATGCACAAAATCCTTAAAACATGCATAAAAGGGACGTTTAGTTGAAATCATGCCTTTATCAAGTTTGAAAGCCACAATGCACATTTAATAAGCAACATAAGTCAAACCAACATGCAAGCAACCCAAAACTACACTAGTGCAATGCAAAGTTAAGATCTCATAATCCTACCAAATGCCAAGTATCACATTTAGGCCACCCACAACATACATATCTTAATTTACCTTATTCATTTCCAACATACATAAGAAAGGAGTCATTCACATTCATAACTTGTAACAAGTGAAGTCAATCTTAACATTCATACATACCTTTCATACGTAATTCATGAGGCTTCATAACATAAGAGAACCCCACCATTACCCTTCTTAGAGTCTACTTGTGCAATGCCTAAGTGAAGTCCCATACCCCCACTCATGCTAAGTAGTACCCCTTAAGAAGTCATAATTAAAGTTCATGTTCTTACCATAGTTCATGTTCTTATCATATAGAGAAGATTAGCAATAACCGACATCAACCATGTGAGCTACGTGGAATCCGGTGTTCTAGCCCCCACATCGAAAGGTGATGTCCTACTTGCCTAATGTAGAACTTTCATAATAGCTTCTACAGGGATCCACTAGCTTAAACCAATGTGGGAACATAGTTATGGGATAATGATATTGCTTCTAGAAACCTTAACTACTAACATGGATGTTTCCATCTCATGTTATAACCATATTAGTAACCCAACTACTAGCGTGAAGGAACTCATCTCACACTCATATCCGCTAGGTGCTAAGCATAATTCCCTTTAAGAGTTATATTAAGTCTTTACTTAAGTTCACATTCATAAAAGAATACATTAGGCACTCGTGCCCACATATCATCATAATAGCTCATAGGCTCCTAAAGTGAGAATTCTCCATTCACTTTAGAAACACTAGCGTGTGAGTAAACCTTTCACATTGTAGTCGTGTTGTGATAATGAGAATGTCATTCCAATCAACACAACAAGATTATCATTAACATACATACGCATTTCATGCATAATCGAGTGTAAGGGTATAGAGAAGAAGGATCTTGCATCAATACCACAATTACACATTAGATATAGGATCATTACTATCTAAGTAACTCACATACTCATACACAATTAACATCAACATATGCAAACCCTAGCCAATTTCCCTTCAAGGCCATGGACCAACATCAACCCTAACCTCTAAAATTACATCACTAGATAGAGAGATTTCATGATTCAACAACTTAATAAACATACACATAATCAATTATCAACTTCCATGACTAATCAAGTTACACCTTAGTTCACAATTTAGGAAGAAAGGGAAATCATAGGTCTAAGAGAGATTTTCATCAAAATCGACCAATACTTCAATTATTTAACCATGAACAATCATAATTATTCATAATAGATCATAATTGAACAATAGAAATGGTTCTGGAAGGAGACCTATGACTAGAGTAAAACCCTAGGTTTTGGAAGTCTTAAAAACACACTTTGAAGGGACTTCTTAGGGGATAGCTACCCTAGAATGAAGTGCATCCATACCTTAGGGAGATCTCCACATGAAATTGGAGTGAAAATCTTGGAGCTTGAACCCTAATCTTGAGCTTTGACTTTGTTCTTCAATGGAGTCCTAGAGAGAGAATTATCTTGAGAGAGGTAGTTTCTAGTTGAGTGTTGTGAATTATGAGGTATTACATTGAATTTAATGAATTATATATACTTATATAGGTCTATAATAATGAAAAGGAACCGTCCTTACTCTTAATTAATTAAAATAGAACTTACCAAATTTAATTCACCCTAAACCGAATTCCCTCATCTTTTGCAGACCCTAACCATGATTGCCCATCCACGGACCGTGGATGGGACCATAGCCTATCCTGCAGTGGTGTAGTTTGGGTCAAAGAGGGGGGGGGGGACCAAATAAATGGTGAGGAGACTAAGCCTCAACCCACGACACCCATCTACGGTCTGTAGGTTGGGTGACGCCACGTACTGCATAGTCGTGGTTTGGGTCTGACACTTGAAGATCTGGGCAACTTAGGGAAGAAAACAAATGTTGACTCATGACCCCCACCTACGGGGTGTGAGTCAACCCACGACTCGTAGATGCCCTCTCGTGGATTAGGCTATTTTTGACAGCTTTTTAAGCAGCCCCTTGGCCCTCATCAACGACCCTTGGGGGGTCCTTGGGGGGCCATGCATTTACGTTTAGGCACTAGGACCTTAGTACTACGTTAGGGAAGTTATTTTACGACTCTTATCTTGGCGTAAACCATTTTTAGGACACTAGACTACCTCATACGCTCTAGCTTAGGTCATTAGATTTCCGGGGTGTTACATTATCCCCCCTTGGAAACATTCATCCCCGACTGATGGTCTAGACACCAAACTAAGTTAGAAATTCTAGACTAACATCCTAATATGCATGAAACATCAAAAATGTGCAAAACTTGCAACTGCACTATTCACCTTATGCACTATTCAAAAGTAGGATAATTCAACTCCATTTCACAAGACAAGGTCAATGCAACTCCATTTCAGGGGTATGACATTATTGTAGACTTTTGTATTTGGTCTTTTGGAATTAGTTTGCTAACACTTAGCAATTTAACATCCGTAAATTGGTTTATCAAATTTCACTTTGAATTTTAATTCAAGATTTCAGTTTTCATCTATTTGTGTTGTAAGTTCATGAATTCTTTTAACCTAATTATGAATTGTGAACTCTCAAGCATTAGTAGTTAAATCCACAACTAGGGTTGTGGGAACTATGAACAATTACCAACGAATGAATAATAATTAGGTAATTTTTTAATTATGTTTATGCACGTATTGTTAATATTTTCGTTTAGTAATCTTTCTAGCGGTGCGCAACGTTAAAACTCGCCTCGTTCCTACTTGACCTTAGGGGGTAATGAATGAGAAAAATATTTAACAACAGAGATTTAGTTAAGGATTTGTTGCTATCTAATAGTCTGAATTTAATCAATTGAGGAAAGGATGAATACCCTAAGTTAATTAGCACGATGACTAATCTGGGTTGAAGGTAAGGGTTAGTAAGGCACACATTCGTAGATTTACCAAGTCGCGAGTGAAAGTCCTTACGATGATTACCAATCACTTAAGGCTACATAACTTATCTGCCTTGCATGTCAAACACTAGGATATGATTACTATTATTAGGATTATTGCGTTAAAAGCTTATGGGGAACACACATACCCTAGTTTCCATATTATATTGATATCTCAAACTGTGAATCTTACTTACGTGTTACCTATTGATTCAAATCAACAATATGTTACTTTATTTCAAAAAAAAACCCATGTTTACTTTTCTCGGAAATAGTTTGACTAAAAAGAGATAATTGTGAGTTAAGTTTAAGTCTAAACCATATTCCTCGTGGGATCGACCCCAACCTACAAGTTGGGTTCTTTACTTGATAACGATCACTTATGCTTCTTTAAGATAGGTTTAATTTGAGCGTATGAAATTTTGCATCGCTGCCAGGGAATACGACTTTTAGTTTAAGTTTAACAACATTATTGAACTTTAGTCAAGTATTTCATGATTTTACATTTTTGTTTTGTTTGTCTTCTACAGGTTTCAATTCTTTGTATGCCAAGTACACAGAGTCGAGGTGAACCCTTGACCCCCTATGATCCTGAATTGAGAAGAACTCCGAGGAAAATGAATAATCAAGAGGTACATAACAATCCAATCAGAGAGGGTCTATGAGATGGAATTGAATTGCAACCACCAGGGGTTGTTAATGTGCTCGCTTAGGTCCATGGTGGAAATCTAATCGAAAATGCAGAAAGGATGCAGAATCCTCCAGCAACTAGGTTTCGTGATAACTACAGGGCTCACTATGATACAGTTGGATCAGATGGGCCTATTGTTCTCCCTCATCTACCTCCAAAACATACATTTTGGTGAGCATCAACCTTATACAAATGCTTACGGCAAAAGGATTGTTTGTTGGGTTGGCTTCGAAAGACCCATGCACTCACATGTCTAGATTGTCAAGTGTCTGTAAGAGTTGTGTAGGATGACCAGAGTTTGATATGGGTATTATAGGTTTGAGAGTATTCTCATTGTCGTTGACCGGTGATGTTGCTATGTGGTTTTCTAAGTTGCCTTATAATTTAATCTATACTTGGGACAAATTTTATAAGGTGTTTGTAGTAACGTTTTTTCCGGTGTCCAAGAAATCAAATCAGAAGGATAAACTAAATAATTTCACAGCACTACCTGGAGAGTCCATAAGCAGTTCATGGGATAGGTTCACTGGGTTCATCAGGAGTGTTTCGAATCACCGCACATATGATAAGTCATATGACAATGGTATGGCTGTGTTGGATACTATTGCTAGAGGGTCATATGGTGAGTGCACTTTTAAGGAAATCACTGAAAAACATAAGAGGATTTCCCAAAATAATAAAGCATGAAGCACTAGAAAGGCAAATACTGGTACGAGCATGTTTGCTATCCAAACTGAACCGAATCAATCTAATGATGAAATTAATGAATACATGGCTCAAATGAGGACATAAATTGGCTTAGTACTAAAGCATGTGAGTTGGAGTGTAGAAAAAGTGAATACGGTATACTATCTGACAAGAATTCCACCGTCGCTAGTTGAGGAAGGTTACTATGAGGAGGATGGGAATTTGGTTAATGATTATACGAGGGTTTCAAAACAAACGCCCATGGTTCCAACTCAGATAATTGACACCAAGGTCGGAACTATGGCAACTACAACTGTGAGGGAAACTATGTTCGGGATGAAAACTACAATCATGATAACAATTACAATCAGAACAATTATGACAGAATGAATGATAAGGTTGGGCCCTATGTTTCCGCTGGTAATCGAGAGGCTCGTACTAGTATGACTCGCCTAGAGGATATGATGGAAACAATGATGAAGAGGTTTGACTCGACAGACGAGAATGTCACAAAGATGAGAAATGATTTTTCTAGAATTGGTCAGAAAATTGAGGCCCATGCAATTTCGATAAAGAAGCTTAAGCACTAGTTTTGTCAGTTTTCTGCTACTGTGAGCCCACGCCAGCCTAGCACACTTCCTAGCAACACCATCCTGCATCAAAAAAATGATGGGCATTATATGGTAGTCACTACTCAAGGAGGAAAACAGACTATTGATCCCCCCATGCCTTCTGAGGTTGAAACAGTGATAGAAAAGGATGAGGATGAGATTGAGGTTACTGAATATCCAAAAGTTGATACAGAGAAAGAAGTCGAGGTGGCCTAAAAAGTTGTTCCCATGCCCAGACCTCCACCTCCATTCCCACAGAGATTGGTGAAAAAGACTGAAGAGGGAAAATATCGCAAGTTCATAGCTATGTTGAAGCAACTGTCCATAAATGTCCCATTGATAGAAGCTCTGGAGCAGATGCCTGGGTATGCTAAATTCATGAAAGACTTGGTGACCAAAAACAGGATTGTTAGTATTGAGAAAGAAGAGAGGCTGGAAGATTGTAGTGCTATTTCTACTAGATCACATGTGCAAAAGAAAGAGGATCCTAGAGCATTCACTATCCCTTGTACCATTGGGATTTTACACTCTGTGAAAGCTTTGTGTGATTTGGGTGCCAACATTAATTTGATGCCATTGTCCATTTATAAGAAATTTGGTTTAGCATCTCCAAAGCCGACTGAGATGCATTTACTTATGGCCGATATAACTATGAACAGGCACATTGGAGTGCTCCAAGATGTCCTTGTAAAAGTGGAGTAATTTATCTTTGGGAAGGACTTTGTGATAATTGATTGTGAGGTTGATTTTGAGGTTCCCACCACCTTAGGGAGACCATTTCTTTCTATTGGGCGTGCCTTGGTCGATATGGAGAGAAGGCATATGAAGTTTCGATTAAATAATAAGGACATCACTTTTCACATCTGTAGGTCTATGAAGCATGAGGATAATCTTAAGTCAGTATCGGTGGTCAATAATATTGTGGAGAGAGAATCTAAAGTGTCTATTGAGAAGGATGAGATGGTGATAAATGCCCACTTTGGCGACACTATGCCACCACCTGACCCGTCCCGTGTGGCTGGGAAGCACCACCGCTCTTCTAATCCTACATCCGAAATTAAGGAGGCCCGCCAGGCAAAGAAAAAGAGATCCTGTGAAATGGAGTTTGTCGGTGCATCTGGTTCAAGGAGCTCTACTGAGGGTGTTCATGTTGTTGGTGAGGGTGCTACTGATGGCATCTCAGTTGCTGATCCAGCGAGTTCCGAGATATTGGATCCACCCGCTGATTGATGAGTCTTCGGCGCTTATGCGCCACAGGTTTGCTTCACCCTATGTTTTATTTTTATTCTTTGTGCATTGAGGGCAATTGCACCATATTTTGTTGGGGGTGGGGTAAATGAACTGTGACTGATAGGGTGAAGTCTGAGTAACCCAACTCATATCCCTCCCTTGGGGTTTTCTTGCCGGTGTTCTTTTTCCCCAAAGGATTGATTTACTTTTATGTTGAACTGGCATGTTTAGGATTGTATGTGTCGAAGTAAGTGGAAGAATGAAAGCATGATGGCATAAGAAGCATGAAATTGATACCTGTCCAAAATTTTGAAATGTGCTAGAACTATAGGTTCAAAGAGTTGAATGTGCTGGATCTTCATATGATATAATAAGGAAGCGGTACGATAGAATGACTTAAGCTAAAACTTGAACTGGGTAATTCAATAATTCGGTAATGAAACAATGTGCCAAGTATGTGTGAGATGATTTTGTTTGTTCATGCAGTGTGTGCCAATCCAGAACTTGCCCCGTTGGTCCTGTTAAGACAATCTAGGCTACGAATTGGGAGATGGTCATATGCCCTTGTTCAAATGAGTCCACTAAAGCCTAAAATGATTCAACCAAAATAAATAAATGCTCCCTTTGATCAAAATGTTTGAGCCTAATGTACACGACTTCTTTCAATACACCCAACTCACCTTCCCTAAAAGATTGTTTTGGTCCTGGTCCCTCATTGGACATGTGCACCTTAACTTAGGCTAAAAGCCCGAGTTGAGGGTGGCTAATTCAAAAAGTTACCTTAATCTTGGCCCTAGTCCGACATCAGATATTCTGCACCTCAACTTATGCAAAATACATAAGTTGACGGTGGCTATAAAAAAGGAAACCAAAAGAAAAAGGTATGAAAAGAGTTGTGTGTGAAAGAAAGAAAAATATAGAAAAATATGTGATTGAAGTTAAAACAAACAAAAAGAAGAATGATAAAGATTGTTCAAAAACCAATGAAAGAAAAAGAAAAAAAAGGGAAAAATAAAACTGATAAAGTCAAAGTCACATATGTGCTGAAAAAAGTCAAAGAAAAGAGCAGAAAATAAAAAGATGTCAAGAATTGGTTCAGAAAAGAGGTAAAAAGCCAATGTAATGTCAAGGAGGGCAGAAAAGTCACTACAAGTACCGAAATGTACCCTACCTGACCCTGAGCCTATGTTACATGCTAAGAAATTCTATAGTTATCCTAGTGACTAGTTTGGAAAGTCTATGCAGTGAAAATAAGGCAAGCCTATGGTATTGAGCACTAAGTGTACTTGAATTCCCTTCTGAGCGTGAGTGTTGAATGAATTCTTGAACATAAAATTATACTCATTGTGTGAAAAACATTTCTTTGAAATGAGGGCACTAGTTACATTATTGGATAGTTGGTACCTTGGCGATTGTTGAAAATGTATGTGGTGATGTTTATTGGTCTGTCTATGTCATGTGTTGATCCATATGAGTTAGCTTGTTGAGTCTAGATGAAAAGATTTGCACTAAGTTATGGAATTGACTAAGAAGGCCAAGTGATTGCTTCAGTTTCTATGTTTGCTTCTACATAAGTGTCGTTTAGAGTTTTAGTGTGTCGCTTGAGGACAAACAGTAATTTTAAGGTCAGGGTGTTGATATACTGTGAGTTTACAGTTTCTTTAATGCATTTCACTTAGAGTTTGTTTGTGTCTTGGTCTATTTTGTTATTAGAACTAATGTTCTTGTGTAATTTTCACACGAAAAAGTTTTGGATGCGATTGATGGAGATAAGAGTTGAAAATTACAAAAGTGGCCAGTGACGGAGCTGACCATGGACGCAGGTCCAGTGACGGACCGTAGGTGCATCAGCGTAGATGATGGTTCAAGGAAGTCTGATAAAGTATGGAACCACGGAGGCAAATGACGGACTGTAGGTCGACCCACGGACCGTCCTGCACATCCGTAGTTGGTGATCAGAGAGTTAAAGTTCCAGTACTTGAACCATGGAGGCAAGTGACGGACCGTAGTGCAGTCCATGGACCATAGGTCTAACCACCGTTTAAAGGCCCTAAATTATTGCCCATGTCTTGAACCATAGAGGGTGACCACGGACCGTAGGTTGACCCACGGTTCGTAGGTCATGTCATCAACAGAAATCGCGTCTGAGCAGTTATTTCCTTATTTTGTTTCCATGTTGGTTTTTGATTTGTTTTCTATAAATATTAGTTGTAATTTCCAATATCAGGGGTTAGACATTATTGTATACTTTTGCTTTTGGTCTTCTAGAATTATTTTGCAAACACTTAGCAATATAATTTCCGGAAGTTGGTTTATGCAAATTTCACTTTGAATTTCAATTCAAGATTTTGGTTATCGTCTATTCCCGTTATAAGTTCATGAATTCTTTTAACCTAATTATGAATTATGAACTCTAAATCTTGAGTAAATTAATCCACAACTAGGGTTGTGGGAACCATGAGCAATTAATGAAGTGTGAATAATAATTAAGTAATTATTGAATAGTGTTTAAGGATGTATTGTTAATCTTTCCGTTTAGCAGTCTTTCTAGCGGTGTGCAACATTAGAATTCGCCTCGTTCCTACTAGAACTTACCAAGGGGGTAATGAATGAGAAAAAGATTTAACAACAGATATTTAGTTAAGGGTTTGTTGCTATCTAATAGTCTGACTTTAATCAATTGAGGAAAGGGTGAATACCCTAAGTTAATTGACATGATGACTAATTTGGGGTTAAGGTAAGGGTTAGTAAAGACACATATGTAGATTTACCAAGTCGCGAGTGAAAGTCCTTACAATGACTACCAATCACTTAGGGATACAAAACTTATCGGCCCTGAATGTCAAACACTAGGATAGGATTACTATTATTAGGATTACTGCATTAAAAGCTTGTCGGGAACAAACATACCCTAGTTTCCATATTATATTGATATCTCAAACTGTGAATCTTAATTACTTGTTACTTATTGATTCAAGTCAACAATATGTTACTTTATTTACAAAAAACCCCTGTTTAGTTTTATCGGAAATAGTTTGACTAAAAAGAGATAATTGTTAGTTAAGTTTAAATCTAAACTATATTCCTCGTGGGATCGATCCCAACTTACAAAATGGCTTCTTTACTTGATAACGATCGCTCATGTGAAAATTGCATATAATCAAACATTACCAATCCAGCTCATGATTTGATCCTATTGTGAGAAGACAAAAGTCTTGGCACGAGAGAAGAACAAGAGCAATTTAAAACCCATGAGATTTTAAATTTGAATTACGTAAATGATTATGTAACTAAAGTGCGATCAATGAGGAATTAATGTCACTTCATGTATGTTAAGATGTGATAATAGATAATAAGTATTATTTAGATATCTGCTAAAATGATAAAATAGGAATGAATCATCATGTGGAGATAAAAATGAAAAAGTATCTGCTGGGATTGCTCATTATGATCATGTGTCTTCCTAGTGAAAATATATTAAAAGACCCAGGCAAAGAATAATAAACCTAAACAAATCGTGTGAGAATCACGTAATATCCAACAGTACATATCCAAAGAGATCATGAATTAAGTTTGTTGTGAGAAGACTAAAGTTTAGTCACGAGAGAAGGACATGGAAAATTATATGATGTCCAATCAAGAAATATCGGGAAAAAATCACTCATTCAGGTTAATAGGCCTCACAATGGTAAAACCATCACAAGAAGACCAACTTGGTCAGGCCCAAATTTGGGCTCGTGTAGAGAGAGAATCACAATGGTTTCCTAACTATAAATAAGAGAGAGCCTACTCAAATGGCTTACAGATGTAACAAATAAAATCACCACATCTCTGGTCCCCCATCTAATCTACCATATAGGACAATGATAGACAATAAATTATCCACCTCCACAACCACCACCAGAACGCCTTTTCTTTTGTTGATGTAATAGAGATAGGAAGATTTTGATTTGACGCATTAGATTTTCAACATTATTGATAGTTGGATGAAGAGAAAATAATTAGCTCTACTAATTGAGGTATGTTATTTATTTTAACTAAAGTTTTTACAATTCATTTTAGTACTAGCAAACTTTATGGCAACTTCTGACTTCTGACTAGCACCAATGAATTGTAAGTATTTCAATTATCATAAATAACATACCTCAATTAGTAGAACTAATTATATCCTTGTTGAACCTAATCTCTTTTAACGTAGAAAATCTCATCCGCCAATCCCAAATCTTCCTATCTCTATTACATCAACAGAAGAAAAGGAATTCTGGTGGTGGTGTGGATTTATTTTCTATCATTGTCCTTTATGGCAGATTAGATGGGGAACCTCAGAGGTGGTGGTTTTCATATCGGCAGATGTAGGCAATTTGAGTAGGCTCTCTCTTATTAATAGTATGGAAACTCTAGTGATTCTCTCTCAACACGAGCCCAAATTTGTGTCTGACCAAGTTGGTCTTCTTGTGATGGGCTTCCCATTTCGAGGTCCATTGACCTGCTTGGGTAAGTTTTTCACAGTATTTTCAGGATTGGTTTGAATATACTTTCCATGTCCTTCTCTTGTGGCTAGACTTTTGTCTTCCCACAATATATCTATATGCACGTGTATTTTCAATTAATTGTATCATGTTGCTTGTCACTTATATCTCTTTAACAATGTTATCCAAATACATATAGTAGTTTATAAACACTGAACAATTATGTTTTCCTTTATGCTTTCTACTAAGTTCTTCTTTTTAACTAGCGTTTATCAAAAATAACCTGTTTGTAGCTAATGGTAGGAATGTTGACCCCAACATAAAAAACGAGATCGAGGTTGCACAAGGTAATGGTCATATACAAATTAGCTTAGTAAAGGTGATTCAATGTGTGGTATTAGTATCGTTTGATATCATATTTGACACTAGAGTGAAAGATGTTTAATGTCTAATGTAAAATATTGAATTGCTGTAACCGAAATTAATATAGAGAATGTATAGCTCTACTATTAGATGACATATCCATAACTAAACATAGGATTATCTTCCTTTAATGTACATATTTAAAGTGCCTACAAAAAATGGACCGATTTGAAGTAATATGCCCAAACGAAACTGCCCTCACGTCAACAAAAGAACTTTAGGTAAGTGAACCAGTTATGTAATGAAAATTTATAACGTTAAAAACTTGAAACCAAGTATAGCAAGACCACATCTTTAAGACTCTAAAAAAAAGTTGTTTACAATTAACTTTAACTCCAAATTGCAATAGAGCTTACTAATGTTCCTCTTTAATCAAAACAAACTTGAATAATCTTATTTAATTTTTTATTTTTTTTTGTAGAAATACAACCAAATGCAACTTACGAGTACAATACACTTCTATATAAATTCCATTGTTTCAAGCAAACCATTTGAGGCAACCAAATTAAACTAATAAAACTACCAAATTGAGGGCTACATATTAAACACACCAGTTCAAGGCTCATTGAAGCTACAACGAGAAATAAAGTAAACACTTGTAACAATAAGGCTTAGACAGAAAGTAATCGCCCAACAAAACATTGACAAAAAGGTACAACATAGTAGGATAAACAAGAAATCAAATTCAAACCATATCAACATCAAAATGGAAAAAAATACTACCCGATGACCAAATTGATTCATAGATAAGCTTGGATATACAAAAGCAAGATTCGATCTTCAACTACAAGCTCTGGTTCTACACTTTAAATCCAGTAGCCCAAAGATCCAGACTACACCACTGTTTTTAATAGCACCAATTTCATCTATCTAGAATAGGGTTTTCTCCCTTTGTTTTTCATTGTAGTACATTTCTACTAATACGAACAATCTATTATCATGTAGTAGCATACATCATGTGACACTAAATCCTCATCGATTACACTTTAGTCATACAATTGGACATGTAATTAAAATTTAAAATGTGTACTAGTACTATTTTGACTATTTTCATAAAGATTTAAAAATAAATTTTGAACTATTTGGTAACTACAAGTATTTACTTGATGAATATTTGTTAAATAATTAATAAAGTTGATAGTTAATGGGTCAAGTTCATAGTTTCTTTAATACTCTTTACAACTTGGCTCATGTATTGAAATAAGTTAGTGGAATTTAATATTTTTTTGTATGATAATTTGGGTAAGAAAAAGAAAAGAGAGAGGGGAAAGGGACACCGCAAGACGAGAGCAAGTTTAGGTAACACAGATCCCAATCATACTTGAATCCTTCTATGTGCCTGTGTTGACTGTTTATATGAAAAGTGAGTATTTGGTATTCGGTGAAAGATAAAGAGAGCATTTGATAGGGCAGCTGGTAAATAATTTAGATGTGGGTAAAGTTTATGTTTGATGGAAGGTTGATTTCAATAGGGGAGTAATTAATATAGGAGCCAACATTGGAAGGCAATGTGATAATTTTGGGGTTTAGAGAAAAAGGGGAGCTTCACTTACAGTTGGTCATGGCCGACACTAGTTATGAAACCAGTGGCTTCAATTTCAATTAATATTAATTGCTTGTCATATTAAATTTAGTTTTTGACATGCTGGATCTAGGGTATACCTATAGTAATATGGGTGTCTACGGATTCACTTTCTTAAGAATATTACATATTTGATAGATTGAGAATTCAAAAGCTTTACAAAAGGGAATGGAGAAATCTTGAAGATTCATGACATGTGTTTGGTATTTAAGGTATGTTACGACTTTTAGACTTTGTTGAAGGAAGTTTTTCTAATTGAAGATTTAAAATGAAATAGACAATGTGTAAGAGTGAAAGATGGAGGTCTCGTACTAGTGGTATGACAGGCATTGGTACGAGTAGCAGTGTTATAAAGAGAAATTTTATTACTAGAATATCAGATTGAATTTCGAGAATGCCAAAGCATAAGGGTATTAGCTGATTTATTATTGACTCTATTTCTTTTGTGTGATTTTGATTCTTTATTTGAACCTATATATTTGTGATAGTTGATCCTGTGTGTATATGCATTGATATGAGATTGAGTATAAGTTGGACACATGGCGACCGTTCGTGCTGGAGATTTTGAGATGTTATGATTATAAGTTGGGCACCTGGAGATCATCTGTGATGCTGATTATTGGATTTTCTGATAGTGAGTTGAGATCATCCACACAGACACGTGGAGACCATCTTTGTTGGTATATGGACCTCGCGAGTACCCCATAGGTCATGTACTCTCGATGTATTTTTGAAAAGTATCATGTATATACGGTTGAGACACAACTTGGCATCTGAGGAATATCATTTCATGGTGTTGTATTGTATTGTGTATCATTACATCCTTTATTCTTATTTGAGTATGTGTTTGTTGGATGGTTGGACATTACGTGACATTTGATTATCCCTAATTGACAACATTTGACTAATAAGTATAATGTGGACTTGTAAACTTAAAGGATGATTTTCTTATATACTCTTGTCACTTCTTTCTCGTTGTCGGTATATGAGGCATACTTGGTACAAGTGGTTTCGTACTCATACTACACTTGTTGCACCTTTTTGTAGTGCAGATCTAATTCCGGATACGAGCTCGTCTTGTGGAGCTTTCTGAGTTTGAGCTTGGATTATTTTAGAGTTATGACGAGCTCCTTTGTTGTTCAGACAAAATATTTCTTACATTTAGGCTTGTCATATAGTTTCAGACTTGCACCGCTTTTTAGAAGCTCTTGTACTTATGACACCAAAATCTTCGATGGTATTTTAGTTCTCCGCACTTCGTACTTATTAAAGAATTAGCGTTTGAGATAATCTACTTGTTGTTTATTTATATGTATCTTTTTCTTCTTATTTGTTTAATTAATTTGGTAAAACTATTGGGTTGGCTTACCTAGCTGTTTGAAAAATAGGTGCCATCATGGTATGTAAATTTGGGTCGTGACAATTCCGCACTTCATACTTATTAAAGAATTAGCGTTTGAGATATTCTACTTGTTTTTTATTTATTAGTATCTTTATCACCTTATTTGTTTAATTAATTTGATAAAACTAGTGGATTGACTTACCTATATGTATGAAACATAGGAGCGATCACGGCATGTGAATTTGGGTCATGATAATTTGGCATTATAGCCCTAGGTAAATAGGTCTCACAAGTACAAGAGTAATGTCTAGTAGTGTCTTGCAGGTCGGTATGATGACGTCCATACTTATCTTCGAGAGGCTACTAGACATTTAGGATACTTCTATCCTTTCATTCCTTATTGTGCGTACTTGACTTTGTTAAAACTCTACTCTTGTTGTCTTATTCTCTCACAAATGATGAGGACTTATGCATTTTTTTTATCAAAGATCAAGAGCTTGTACAAAAAGTGAGGTTACGTTAGAGGATGTGTTGCACTACTTTTGGATAATATGCCTATAATGACCATTGATGTGCAAAAAGTGTTAGAATGGGTCATGATGATAAAGTTCGAGCTATATTAGTATCTTTTGTGCGAATGTGTATGAATATATATCACTTGCTATGAAAGGTTGCACAATCTTGGATTACTAGAGTCCCACGGAGTTAACTACACATTGTTTCATAATATTAGCCCTATCAAGAAGTAGTGGAGATATTACATTAATAGTAGGCCAACTAAGCCATCTCTACTCTCATAGACTCAGATTACTCAAGGGGTTTGTTCTAGATAATGAGAGGGAGTGTAAGAGGTATGAACTTGAGGGTTTGCAACAAGAGGATATGTCAGTAACTAAGTATGATGTTAAATTTTATGTCTTGGTTAGACACACTTAAATGTAACTTTCTACCGAAGCTAAGACACGGAAAATGCTTCTAAAAAGGTTGATTATTTTTATTCGCATGAGAGTTTCTCAAGTTGTTTCTTCTGGTGTTTAATATTAGAAATTGATAGATGTTTCCAAGGATTTAGAGATGATTCAATGTGAGGGATTTGAGCAGTGTGAGGGTAAGAGGGTCCATCATTCAAGTTGGATAGGGTACGGAAGTCCCTTAATATTCATGTACATATTTCTACTTATATTTGAGATTCATAGTGGTAGATCGTGTATATCGATCATGTTTAGTTACGTTATTGGGATATAATACTCAAGTTGATTTGAAGACTTATATATGATATATGTTTTTATGTTATTCTTGAGATGAATTGTTTATCTTCTTATCACGTAATTTTGATCTGCCATATCAAGATATTTACATCAGCTATGCCTAAAATTCTTATAGTAGAGTGAAAAGGTTCTCTTAATCACAATCCAAAAAGGGTCATATCATTTATTAAGGCTCTTCGGTTGGTTCAGAGAGGATATTGGCTTACTTGGAACATGTTAAAAATACTAGTATAGATACTTATATGCTTGTGTTTATTCAGGTGGTGAGTGGGTTTTTGGAGGTCATTCCAATGGACCGATAACGTCTTCAACCTGATTGTCATATTGATTTTTGTACCAACTTAGAGCCAGAAAGTCAACTCATTTTTATTTTACCATGTTGTATGGATTTGTTCGAGTAAAATGAGTTGAAAGAGAAGTTGTAGGATTTGTTAAACAAGGGATTCATTAGACCGAGTGTATCTCCTTTAGGTGCTCCAATGTTATTTGCAAGGAATAAAGATGGATCTATGAGTATATGTATTGACTATAGACAGTTGAACAAGTTTACAATCACAAATAAGTACGATGGTAACCTTGTTCAACTGTCTATAGTGGGTTGATGTGTGTGAGGTGAAGACCTTATTTACTACTACTCCTATTTTGAATTTACCCATGGAATCTGAGGCATGTAATTTCATGGTGTTTCATTGCATTGAATCTCATTACATCCTTTATTCTCATTTGATTATGTTCTTATTGGGTGGTTGGACATTATGTGACATTTGATTATCCCTAATTGATGAAATTAGAGTGATAAGTATAATGTAGACTTGTAAAATTAAAGGATGATTTTATTATATACTACTATCACTACTTTTTTGTTGTCGGTCTATGAGGCATACTGGGTACATGTGGTTTCGTAGCCATACTACACTTTTTGCACCTTTTTGTGCGGATCTAATTCCACATACGAGCGCATCTCATGGAGCTTTTTTAGTTTGAGATTCAATTATCTTGGAGTTGTGGTGAGCTGCTTGACTGCTATGCAACAAACACCTCCTTCTATATTATCATTTATTAGGTTGTTTTCTTATTCAGACAAGATATTTCTTACATTTAGGACTGTCATTTAATTTCAAACTTGCACCGTATTTTAGAAGCTTTTGTACTTATGATGCCAAAATCTTGTGTGGTGTATTAATTTGCTACAGTTCATACTTATGAAAGACTTAGCGTTTGAGATATTCTACTTGTCATTTATTTGTCTTTATTTTTTCACCTTATTTAGTTTAATAATTTGGTAAAACTAGCGTGTTGGCTCACCTATCGGTTTGAAAGATAGGTGTCATCACGACATATGAATTTGGGTCATTACATAAAATCTAATTGGTTTTACATTGCTCTTGTCCTTCCCTCATGCCTAGACTTTTGTCTTCTTACTATAGACTCAAATAATACGCCTTTTTGGATTGCAATGTTGAACTATATGCAATTCTTGCATATATTTTTAGGCATATTATAATTTGCCTAGGCCTTTTAATACCTTCTCACGAAGAAGACATGGGATGATCATGAGAAATCCCGACAGATTTTTTTTAATTCATCCCTCACTTGACGTTCTATTCCTCTTTTGTCATTTTAGTATCATTCTAAATCATACTAACCATCTATTATCATGTAGTAACATATATCATGTGATATTAATTCCACATTGATGACACTTTTCTGACACAATTTGACATGTGCTTAAAATTTAAAATCTAATGGGTTTTACATTGCTCTTGTCTTATCTTTCACCATATACTTAAAATTGAAGAGTTTTAGGTTCATAGATTTTTTCAAGATATTCTGGAGATAACACATTAGTACTCCATGAACTATACGTGAACTTACATTTATTATCTTGCAGTTGTGGTGAGTGGCATCACTATTCTGGAACAAACACGTCCCTCTATATTATCATTTATTATGTTTTTTTCATATTCAGACAAGATATTTCTTACGTTTAGAACTGTCATGTCATTTAAAACTTGCACCGTATTTTAGAAGCTTTTGTACTTATGACGCCAAAAGCTTGTGTGGTGTATTAATTTTCTACAGATCATACTTATGAAAGACTTAGCGTTTGAGATATTCTACTTGTCGTTTATTTATTTTTATTTTTTAACCTTATTTATTTTAATAATTTGTTAAAACTAGCGTGTTGGCTCACCTATCGGTTTGAAAGATAGGTGTCATAACAACATATGAATTTGGGTCATTACATAAAATCTAATTGGTTTTACATTGCTCATGTCCTTCCGTCATGCCTAGACTTTTGTCATCTTACTATAGACTCAAATCATGAGACTTTTTGGATTGCAATGTTGAACTATATGCAGTTCTTGCATATATTTATAGGCATAATATAATTTGCCTAGGCCTTTTAATACCTTCTCATGATGAAGACATGGAATGATCATGAGAAATCCCAACAGATATTTTTTTAATTCATCCCTCACTTGACGTTGTATTCCTATTTTGTCATTTTAGTACAATTCTAAATAATACTAACCATCTATTATCATGTAGTAACATACATCATGTGATATTAATTTCACATTGATGACACTTTTGTGACGCAATTTGACATGTCCTTAAAATTTAAAATCTAATGGGTTTTACATTGCTCTTGTCTTATCTTTCACCATAAATTCAAAATTGAAGAGTTTTAGGTTCATAGATATTTTTAGTATATTCTGGAGATAACACATAAGTACTCCATGAACTATACGTGAACTTACAACGACCCACCTGAAATAACTATGATATCAATCATAGTATCAATAATGAGCAATGCAAAATACAGAAAATCAAAATAGTAGGCATAGAAGCAAAACCTTACTGATTCAAAATTGTATATCAAGGTTTCATGAATTGTAAATATTGTTCAGGTGTACGAGACCAATCTACGGTTCGTGGAACTTTCTATGGGTCATACACCAATCTCTTGGAAAGGGGTAAAATATGTTTTGAAATATGAAGTTTTTGAACTTTTCTACGGCTCACCAGGATGGTCTGTCATATGATCTACATGTAACAACCCTCAAAATAAAGTAGGATAAAGTAGAGCCTCACATGGGTTTTATGCATTTATAACATGTTAAAATAATGAAAAATAGCCTTTTTATTCAGCTTTAAAGAGTTTGGAACTCAAACGTCAAGGGATGACCAAGACGTTCCGAAACTAGTCTTTTACGTATTGGTGTATTCTAGTATGTTGTTCATGTTTTTATATGTTGTTTGGAGTCTAAAATCAGTGGAGGTGACCCTAGTATCTTAATAAATGTTTTTAGGGTCAAAAAAATTTGGATACGACTCCCCGGGGGCCACCCTAAGGGTCCCCGAGAAGGACCTCAACCTTGGTCAAGCAAGCTGCCAAGGCAGCTTGAAGTTGTGCTTGGAGGGAGCATGTCCACGTCGCGGACTAGCTCCACCAAGGGCCAAAAGTTTGGTCCGCGTTGCGGACATGTCGCGGACTCTACTGTCTCGAATTTAATGTCCAGAAAACTTGTGGGAACACCTCCGCGTCACGAACTTGTTTCCCGACGAAATCTGTGAAAAGAAAACTTAAGTTTGACTTGTTTAAAAAGGTCCAACTAAGTGAGGGGTAGTTTGGGTACTTTGGGGAATTATTATAAACGGTTATTCTACCTATTTTAGGGTATTTTAAGTTGGTTAAAACACCAAAACGTAAAATTACACCCCATTCTTCAAATTGACCCTTCCCTGTCAAAATAGATTCTCTCAAAAATTCCATTGAAGACCTTGATGAAGCTCAAGCTAGAAGATGGGTTTTCAACTGATTTCTTCTTCAATTTGATGGGTCTTCAATAATTAAGGTGTGGTGACTTTTGATTCTTGAATAACCTCTCATTCAAGGAGTTCTGTCAAAGATTTTCAAAAGTGATTCAAAGACCAAAATTCCCAATTTTCAATCTAAACATGGGTTCCTTGTCAAACGATTTTCTAAATCATTCTATTGATGAATTAATGTGGAATTAATGTTTTAAAGACAATTTTCAAAGGAATTCTTGAAGAACCCAAGATCCCCAAATTCTCGAAAATTGGCCTATGATGAGGGTCTTTGTGAATATGATCTCTATTGGTGAAATTATGTTTAGATTAGATTGTATTGATGTTTCTTATGATTATATATACTTATTCATGTTGAATTTTTGGTATATTGATGAGTTGAGGATTATGGCATTATGGGCAATGTTATAGGTTGATCCCTTTGTTTATGGAATTGTACTTAGACTATGTTTATGATATTGAATTACATTGTTGATTCCTATTGCTACCTATGTCAATTGATTATGAATTGCTGGGGATTGATCCATGGTGATCATGGGTTGGAGAATTGGTAAGTTGACCTAACTTCTAGTCTATAGTATGAGAATTTATGTTGTGTGGTTTGATCCACTTATGGTGGAGGTGTTCACTTCTTTTCTATCTATTCATGTTGAGATCATGGCCTTGAAGGTAAAAGATGTGAAGTGAATTGATGATTATGATGCATATGCTTATGAAGTTATGCTATGAAGGTTATGTATAAAATCCTCAATGCTAGCATGATGTTTAAAGTGTGTTAATGATGAGGAGTATAATGTGAATGATAATGTTAGGGATAAGATGTGGTCTACATGATTGATTATGTTAGGTACTATTGTGGAATGACCCCTACCTATATGACCCCTATATGAATGTTTGATCATATACATGTTAGGAGTACCTATTCAATGTTGAATGTGTCCTTGTCTCCTATGATGGAATGTGGGTGTGTGGACTAGAATCCCTAAGGGCTTTATATGTGAATTGCTCATGAATTGGGGACATTGTGAATGTGTTGTGATCCCTTTAAGGGAAGAATACTCAATATCAATGTTGTTGCTAATATGTCACTATGAGGACCAATATGCACACACACACTCTACATGTATAGCAATGAATATGATGCGTTATGGTGTCTATTGAAAGGTTAACTCTTATATGCACCCTTACATCTTATTATGCATACAAAGTGTATGATTAGCAATCTATGAATATGTTTTGTATAAAGGTGTTTGTGTGAAAGGCTTTCACACATATGTACACACACATGAATGAATGAATAAGGTTTATGATAATCTAGTGAAAGTGAGTCTCTTGAAAGGTTTCCTCAATTGTACTCTCAACTAGACTATGTTATGAATATGGTATGACTATGTGAAAGGTCATTCTCACATAATGTAGGTTCTATGATGAAAGGTCATTCTCATCTTAAAAACCTTTGAGCTATATGATATGAGGGATTAAGTCCCTAAAGCCTACATTACGAACAAATGTCAAATAAAGGCTTAAAGATGTTTAAAAAGGGAGTTGGAGCTTAGCACCGAGTGAACATGAAAAATGAGAGTGGGGGCTTCACGTTTAGCAAGTCTGGCTTCCCACAAGAGAACCTTCACGTTTAGCAAGTCCGGGTTCCCAACATAGATGTTGTCTCATGAGATGGAAACCTCCATGCTTAGTAAGTCAAGGTTTTCTAGTACCAATCTCCTTGTTCCATAACTACGTGCCCCCGTAGGTATTAGCTTTGTGGATCCACTAGATAGCTATTATGTATGTAGGTCCTACTTTGGCAAGTAGTACCCTCTATTTTTGGTGTGGGAGTAGAACACCGGAATTCATGTAGCTCACATAGCCTATGTCAGTTCTGGTAATGTCTCCCGAAAGTTAAGAAATGAACTAAAATAAGAATGTGAACTCTAGTCATGATTTCTTGAAGATTTACTTAGTGTAGGTAGGACTATGGACCCTCCTTATGCATTGCACAAGTGGACTCTAAGGGAGGTTATGATTAGGCTCTTTATGTAATGAAGACTATGGTCTATGTATGTTAATATGAAAGTATGTTAATGTTTACTTTACTTATGTCAAGACATGAAGTATGTCTATGCATGTGAATTACACCTATGACTTCTTAATGGGTTTGCTTAGTATATGTGGGGGTATGGGACTCCATGTGTACATTACACAAGTGAGCTTGTGAAGGGGTTGTGAGGGTGGTTTACCTACGATATGAACTAAATGGGTTATGACTAATGATGTAGTAAATGAATGAGTCCTTACATGATGTTATGAAGTATGTTGGTCTTATGTCTAATGTTAAATGAAGATGTTACAACTTGTTGAATATGATGTGCCTAGTCTATGGTGGCTTCCTAGGAACACTTGGTGTGAGTAGTATTATGGGATGCTACTTGCACATTGCACTAGTGTGACTTGGGGGTTGTCTTAGGTGATGGTTCCTATGT
>JAJONQ010036021.1:0-34772 GCA_036250385.1 Solanum microdontum
CCTTCCGCGAGTATAACTGCCTTTTCCTCTAGCCTTGGTTATCCAAGGAGGATCCATCCTGCAAACATAACATTTAGTTTTAATCATTCAAGATGTTATATTTTTAATCATTCAAGAGGTTATAAACTTCATCACAATAAAATCTTTCATAAAGCTCTTGTTTAATCATGTAATTATTGACGATATCAATCACCATTCCGTCAATAATTTTCCATAATATAAGTTCCTTTAAATCTCTATTAAGAGGAACTGCCTTCAAAATTGTAATCAAATCTTTATCAGGAAATAAGTCAAGAAAACCCATCAGAAGAAAGATATTCTCTTGATAAGAAGTCTGGGAGGGAATTATCACTTCCCTTTTTATAGTGAATATCGAAATCAAAAGGGGCTAATTGTGCCTTTATACCATCTAAACTCACCTAAATGTCTACATCTAAGACCATTTAGAAGAGATCTAATGGTTTCATATTGATTGGTAAATCTACCACTAAAATGTTCAAGAATAGTCAAAATAAGTGTATACACAACGTCTTCTCTATTTTGAACAAGGGCAAAGCCTAAATTATCAACTCCTTCATTTACTGCCTTAGCATTAATAACTGCTGCTCTCGCATCATAGGGCATATAATTATCCCACCATCCTTTTAGTTGACCGGTAAATCCTGCAATAATCATCTTGCAAATGGTCTTGTCAGTGTTACTAACACTTTTGCAGATAGTAGCATACATAAGCATCCTATGAACCATAATCGTCAACTGCCTATCAGTTAACCCATCGAGATTCCATTCATAAATCTCACTGCCACTATAAGAAGTGTTAGTTTGATTCCAATCTCTTTTCTCTATTAAAACATCTTGAGGAGTAGGCCTAGGATAGTAATATGTTTGCATGTTAGGTTTTCTAGCATAAGCAGTATTACCACTATTCTTCTTTGGATACCCATGAAGTTTATTAACTTCCATTTCCATTTGAGTTTTGAAATTAAAAGTGGCTTCCATCTCATCTGCAAAATCTTCAGCGAGACTTATTGGTTTTGCACTTGCACCAAATTGAGAAAACTTTTTATCAAGAAGATTTTCAAGGTCGTGCAAAGGTCTAAGAATAAAATCCTGAATCTCAGGAGGCCTTTGAATATGAACATCAAGCTGTTTTGACGAAGAAGCCTGTTCCGAAACTTGTTTCACAGATTTTAGCTTACTATCAATTTGAACAATCAGATTAGACAGGCTATCTAATTTTTTGTCTAGAGAACAAATATGTTCACCAATAACTTTGACATATAGGCCCAAATAATTATTTTGAGAAATAAGACGATTGATTTCATTATTACTTACCGCGGCGACCTCATTATCAATAAATTTATGAAAAGTAGTAAAAGTAATACTAGTATTATTTGGTAAAATAAACGGAGCTTGAGGAGGATAAATGGATTGAATAATATTACCCGATTCATCTTTGTAAGATCGTTCAAGAACGTTGATGAATAAAGGCAAATAAGTGGTTATAAATCAAGGCACAAAAAACATAATATGATTATGTAATGCACAAGTTTCATAAAACTCTTGAGAAATATTATTTAAATCTTCTTTACTATAAGTGTCAAAAAACCAAGTTTTAAAGCGGTTCCATTTTTCATTTAAAAATTCGTTTTGAATATATTTTCTTGCTAGTGAACCTGGACTAAAATCAATTTGCTGTTCACTCATCATTAAGTATCATTAAGATTAAAATCCATCTCGGATACAGAAGGAATATCCTTATCAGAAATATCAGATGCTTTGTCATTCGTTTGAACAATGTTTAACCAAGGATCAATTTTAATTTTTTGTTTTTCTGCAGATATAACTGTTGATAAAGTATGTAATGAAGCAACGTGATTTCTAGAAGAAGAAGAAGAAGAACAAGAAGAAGAAGAAGAAGAAGAAGAAGAAGGATAAGGAGAAGGAGAAGGAGAAGGAGAAGAAGAAGAAGAAGAAGAAGAAGAACAACAACAACAACAATAACAATAATAACAATAATAGGTTGTCAGTAGTAACCTTAGACTTGGGCGAAATTAGTTTCTACCAAAATAGTCTGATCTAATGTATCATATAACTTACATCTAGGATTCAAAGTAGCAAGTAATTTGAAATAGATTCTATAAGATAAGAAAATCAATTCAGACCCAAGTGCATAATTATAATCATGCGTTTTAACATTCATAGTTAAAGCATCTAATATATTAGAATCAGTCAAAGACAACTGCAAATTTGGCTGAGTATTAAAATAAACTGAACCATAGGCCACCGTGGATTCAATCGAACCCATCAAAGATAATCGGAAATTTAAATTTCTTGCATCACGGAGAGCAGCTAGGAAAGTCTCAAGTAACCCTTTAAGAGTCATAGGTTTAAAAGCGATTTGCACCATGCCAATATGCAAGAAATTATATTTAGATTTCAATAAAGTCTAGATCTTTCATGACAAATATAAAACTGAAGTTAGTTATCCGATATAGATATAATTCTTTAGCCAGACATATTCACAACTCAGATCGGAGAATAAGAGAAAGTAAGATAAAGGAAAAGGAAGAATAAAAGTACCTTGTGGCTAACACTAGATCTTATTGAAGCACAACACACTTTATTCACAACTCCGATAATCCAGCCAACTCACCAATTACAAGAGAGAGAAAAACAAGGAAAGAGGGTTTCTAAAACCTGCTTCTCAACTAAGGAAAACAAACTTATTTATAGAAAAATAAAAGCATCTAGGTATAGGGCTATTGGTCCCCTATTTGGATCCTATGAACAGTATATCTATTGTTGCTTAACAATGTTTCTACTGTTGATAGTGCCTTTTTATTGTTCGAGATAAGTTTTACAACACCTCTTTTCCTTTTAAGTTGATTAGGAAATCTTCCGGTGCATCTCCTCCACATGGTTGAGTATCTTCTTGAGCATCCTCACTTGTTTCACTTCTCATAGAAGTGTCGTCTGACTTTGCATAGTGAGTGATATTGAGAAAAATATTTCTCCTAACCTCTTCTAGGTATTCCTTTATCATATCTTCTGTGTTTCCATCTTGAATGGAAATTCTTCTAGCAATATGCTTAACAGAGTTGTCAGTTATAAGCACTTTGGGAGAATCAGTACCATAATCTTGGATTCTTTGAGTGATAAGTTCTATCAATTCTTGACCATATAACACCTTCGTCTTGGGATCTTTTTTCATCAATTTGTCCCAAAAATTGTTATAATAGATGCGGTATAAATACATAATCTGTTCTTCGGTATAACCGACTTCTGGGGTCTATTTATGGATCCAAGGGATAGAGAATTCTATGAAAAAAAATAGAGTTGTTCAATTTGTTCCATATAACAAATATGATCAGTGTGATATAATTTATTCAAATCCGGTGAAACCTTAACCCATTCTTTATATAATTTTAAGAAAGGATCCGGTAGAATCTTTATAGTCGGGCTGTGGTATGACCACCAGTTCAAGAACCAATTAGGGATTGATTCATCAAATATCTTTGAACAAACCTTCATAAACCAATTGTGTTTATGCCTCTCATTATTATAGTAAAGGACTTTACTGAAAGCATTATTATAATCCCAATAAGTAAAATTAGTGGGCACCTTGTTTAGAGTGATCTGTCTTTCTTTCATTGAGGAAATACTCCAATCTTCTATCGAAATAATCTGCTTTATGATCATTTTAGAGAAGTTATAAACATTCTCGCTAGTATTGTATCCTGAAAAGTACTGAAAATCAACACTACTGGTGCTTATCAAAATGGTCTCATAATATGAGCGGGTTTTATATGATTCACTCGGGAAATATAATCCATTAATCAGGTAACGCTGGAATATCTTCCAAGGTTTGTCTTTCCTCTGAATTTCAGAATTTTCCAAAAGAAATATTATTTCTTTTTTAACTACCTTTTCATACAATTTGATATCGTCAACATCATCTTTGGCAATAGAGGCAAAGGTATCACCTTTTTCCTTTTGTGACAAATATGCTCGTAGCTGTGCATATAACGGGCTACCTTCTGGAATATCTTCCAAATGTACTGACGATGATGTCGCCTTTTGTGCTCCTCTCGAGTGCAAGTTTATCAAACTCATGCCTCTGTGCTGTAGTATCGGGGAGTTTGACGAGGATCCGTATGAAGATCCTGAAGAGAAACCTGGGGAAGATCTGCCCCTTCCTCGAGAGTTATTCCCTCTGCTGCGACCCTTGGTTACCCAAGGAGGGTCCATCCTACAAACAAAACATTTTATTTTAATCATCTATAAGATCATAGAAATCATAATAATCTTGATAATAATAATTTTGATCATCAAAATTGATGACTTCTTCCCAATTATAAATGGTGAAAATATTCATCACCATACTATCAATGAATTTCCAAAGGATAATCTCATGTACGTCTTGGTTTAGCGGAACCACCATTAAGATAGTTACCAATGTTTTATCAGTAAAGAAAGGATTGAGAAAGCTCATTTTTAAGAAGTTAGATATTCGCTAGATAAGAAATCTGGAAGAGAATTATCACTTCTTTTTTTATAATGGATTTCGAAATCAAATGAGGCTAACTGTGCCTGCCATCTGGCGAATATTAATTTAGAAGCATCATGCTTAAATATCAAACATCTATTTGACAGATTGAGCATCAGTTTTTATAAGAAACTTTTGATCATATAAATCATCTTGAAATTTCAAAACACATTTAACTATGGTTAGCATTTCATGGGCCACCGTAGCATATTTTTTCTGAGCATCGCTCCATTTTCCTGAATGAAATCGAATCACATATTAAGTTTTGTTATGAGGATTGATTTGTTTTAATATTCCTCCATAACCAATATTAGACACATCTGTCTCAACTATTTTCTACCATGCAGGGTTAGCAAGAGTTAAACATGGTAAAGATTGAACACGTTGTTTAATATTTTTTACCAAAATAGTGAGATTATTAGTCCAAGGAGACTTATGATCCTTCTTTAGCCTATCATATAACTTACATCTACGATTCAAAGTAGCAAGTAATTTGAAATAGATTCTATAAGATAAGCAAATCAATTTAGACCCATGTGCATAATTATAACCATGCGTTTTAACATTCAAAGTTAAAGCATCTAATATATTAGAATCAGTCAAAGATAACTGCGAATTTGGCTTATTATTAAAATAGACTGGACCATAGGCCACCGTGGATTCAATCGAACCCATCAAAGATTGTCGGAAATTTAAATTTCTCGCATCACGGAGAGCAGCTAGGAAAGTCTCAAGCAACCCTTTAAGAGTCAAAGGCTTAAAAGTGATCTGCACCATGCCAATATGCAAGAACTTATATTGAGATTTATATAAATCAAAATCGTGCTTATTTAATAAACGAATAGTTTGTTCAGACGAGTTTAATGCCAAAGATTGCTCAGTGGTTTTAATCAACTGTTTATGAGAGATCTTATCAAACCAACCATAATCATAAATGGTTGTAATATCAAATTTCGGAATAGTTCATTTGTTTAACAAATCAAGGTTTTGAGGTATATCTACCTCCTTCAATAGAGTACTTTTAGTACAAGTATCTCCTAGATCCATGATCAAGAGAATATATCTATGCTGAAATAATTCATATCAATCTCATATTTACCATGAAAGTTCCTAGGCTCTAATACCAACGAAACAGAGTCTGTGTGGTCATCTTCAATCTATCTTGTTAACATCCAAATTCGAGGAATAAATTTGAATCGAAATATATACAAATTTTATAATTACTATAATAATAATAATAATAATAATAATAATAATAATGATGATGATGATGATGATGATGATGAATGATGATAATGATGATGATGATGATGATGATGATGGATGATGATGATGATGATGATGATAATAATATTGTGTCCTCACCGTAAACAATCCAAAGGAGAGCACCACCAACTAAAAATGATGTTATGTCCTCACACCACAACTATAAAACTCAAAAAGAGGATACAAAGGGCTTCCTGGGCTGCCTCAATACTCTCCATCGATATTAGTGACCTCGGTATCCTTATCTCCACCATAATCTCTCTATATAGCGGGCTCATCTCCATCTTGCTCCGGCTTAGAAGTCGGGAGTGGGTAATTCTCCTTCAAATCATTCCCCAGGCCTTTTAGCCCTTTCCATATCTGAGTAAAGAATTTGTCTCTACTCTTCTCTCACTTCTTCATCTTACCATGTGAGATTCTTAACAACATGTGACTTAGCAAAATCAGTGTAGGACTTCTCCAAATTTTCAAGTTAAGCTTTCTGCTTCCTTTGATCGATCAAGTAAGCATCAAACTCACTTTGGGGGCAAAGAGGATACCGGCTCAAAAGATGACTCACCCGGCCCTTGAGGCAGTCTCGCCACTATCTCTTTGATGATCCACCACTCACATGCCAATGACTTAAAGGATTCCACAACCAGAGGTGTAGGAAAATCATCCTCCATATGCACAGACATGCTGGAGTCAACCTTCCTCTTCTTGATTCTTACCATTGTGCCCTCACCCTTCATTTTGAGGGGGAAATTTTGATTTTTGGGCTCCCTTAAAGTTTGACCCAAAAGAACCTCTACCTCCGCCTATTTTCAAAGATCTATAATTATAGAGGGAACAACAGATATAGGTTGTCATGCCCTTTGAATTCCTGAAACTCATTAACGATCGAATGGCCTATATGTGCCTCCTACAACAGAATGTTGATAATGTTCCCCACTTTGGGAGAAACAGTTGCATACAAATGATATCGATGTCCTTGTTTCTGAAGTCAGGTCTGGACATAAAATCATCGCCTTTGTGACGGCTTATGGAATATTTCTACAAGGACATAGCTTTGAAGTAAGCAAAACACTCAGCTCACAGTGTTGGACTCTATTTCACATCACCTATCATTAGTATATTATCTCTTGAGGGTGTATGTTTCAACGATCACTTTCACATCAACATAACCTTTTTTAGACCTATTACACTATGTCAAGTCCTAAAAAAACTTGACTCTCTGACCTTAAACCAATCAATAAGTGTCACGACCCAAACCGTTGTGAGTGGCACCCATACTAACCCTCCGATAGGAGAACCATAACTACTAACCAACTAATCTCAAAACTAAGCATTTAAAGATACGAAAGCAGGTTTAAATGTAGAAAACTGAAGTTCTCGTAAACTTCCAAAAGATCTAACAACGAGTAACAAAGCCAATATGGAAATAACACCTAGAACCTAAAAGTCGATGTACCAAATCTCTAACCAACAAGTCTAAGAGAATGGGTACAACCCAACTAAACATAAGGTAACTAATGAACTAATCTAAGTCCGAATAAAATGGACTGAGCAAAAAGAGAACTCATGGCAACCTGGAAGAACTGGCTCACCCTTGAATTTGATTGATCACTGATCTTCTTAATGAGATCTGTCAATAGCCTCTTGAAGATGCCCTGTACTCAACAAAGGAAGAGCAAGTCCAGTATCATTGCACAACCACAGTGTACTGGTAGGATCACGCTGCTATCCCACTAAGTGCAATATAGTAAGTAAAACAACATTATAAACATATATATATTGAACATGTACAATATCAATTATCACTTTCTCAACAGTATGCATTTATAACTAGTCATTGGTCCTCTCATGGAACCCACACTCAAACTGTTAGTGTGCCGAATCGTGACACCCGTTCCAAGTCAGTGTCAGATTGTGACACCCGTTACAAGTTTATGCCGGTACATGGAAACCGATCCTAGTTAGTATGCCGGTATGTGGCATCCGATCAAATCAACATACCACAATCACAATCACAATGTACATTCTCAAAAATCATACCATTAAGAGGTCATTCATGACATATAGTTATCCATTCATACTCATTTACGATTATTGTGATCAACAATGAAAAATTCACATACATTCATACAATACAATGTAGCAAGTACAAACATACATCATACAATATGAAATCACAACATCACCTACCTCGAACAAAGCTTGAATCCCTTAAGAAACTTGATTCTTCCCCTTCCGGATTCTTCCCGCTTGTTCTTGGTCGACAAACAATTGATATAACACAAGGATCAATAAACAAAGCCTAATTACCTGGATTATAATAAATATTATAATCCCTAGGCCAAACCCTTGATCCCCCTTACCCAGATTAGGGCCTTTTTTCATCATAATTCTTAGATTAAAACCCTCCCCCATCGATAGTTACCCAAGAAACTAGGTTCTACAAATCAAAAAATGGATTCGGCCAGCAAAAACCTTACCATTAGCCTCAAGAATGGTGGAAAACTGTCAACAAAACTCCTAGGTTCGTTCCTTAGCTCTCAAGTTTGAAAATTACAGAATAAAATGTTTTTTGGGGTTTATTACCGACATTAAGTCGCGTTTGTCCCAACACATATAGCATGAAATTAAAGGTGAGATGGGGTCATTAGGAGAACCACCGAGTGGTTCGGCGAGCTCAACCCAGCTCACCAAACGGCCCAACGTGCCTATTTTCAACCCATCCTCTCGAATTCAACCCCACAACCTTTGAAAACAAAATCAAAGCATGCACTAGTACAATTAAGCTCAGACCCATAACACCTATTGCCCCAAGATATTCAGATTTTTCCTAGTTTTGCCAAATTTGACCATTTGATGACTTTTGCTCTTAAGAATGGTGTCACCCACTCTATCATTGTGCAATTTACGTCATTTGGCACAAATACGGGATACTCAGACTTCACCCTACCAATCTAACCAAAATGCAAGCACACTCCATAAGATTTCACTCAATTAAAGACACAAATTTACAGGCAATTGACGATCAAAACAATACGTGCAAGATTGTCAAGTTTAAAAGTAGGCATATTCAAAATAACTAAGATCAGAGAGGCCCAACACACATCAGTAAGATAAGATCATTTGTGAATGAGTACAAAATGCGATAAAAATAAACATGGGATTCAGAAAACCAACCTTTTATGCCGAACAATATAAATTTGAGATGCTAGGGGGTAAAAGTTTTCCAACCCCGAGCACAAATCAACAACCAAAATACTTATGGAATGCAAGAATTTTGAAAATACTAACTTGGTGCGAGTTTGTGAAGTTTAAAAGTGAGGGAAAGCGAAGAGTTGAAATTCTAAACCCTTTGGCCATATATAACTGTCTAGTTTGCATCCATTCGGCGACATTAGTATAGCTCGCCGATCCACCGAGTGGTCATTTAGCCCACAGACTTTTACAGGACCTTCAGTTGCTTGTGGGTCCAAAGGCGAACAACATCGGGATTGCCGACATGTTCGACGATTCGCTAAATGGAGCTTTTAGATCGCCAAACGCAACTTCCACACACTCTCCACACTTTAACCTATACATTCAACACACCATTATGTTAAAAACAAAATAAAGCAATAAAAGGTTTTGGGTTGCCTCCCAAACAGTGCCTTAGGTAACGTCATGGCATGACGAAAGTCGTTACTCACTCTCCATTATTGGGGTTGGCCCTAGTGTTACTAGGTAACCTCATATAGTTCATTTGAGTGGAGTGGAGGCACTACATAACTCATGAGTGTCCTCATCAGCGGGATAGATCTAGACTGAGAGCCAATCATCTGATTCAACACTTCAATATTCTTTTTCATCTTTTCCAACACTAGATCTTGTTCGGTGATCTTTTGAAGAATGATTTGTAGTATGTCCTCGACATGATTTTTCTCCTTGTCTCTAAACCTTTTCCGCTCATGAGGGGGTATGTACCTCCCCTGACTTTTGCACTGGTCTTCCATCTCTGATATTTTGGTGGCCAAATCGTTCAGCTGAGTTACCAGTGCGGTTAACTTGAAGTCCCTCTCGACTTCTTGATTCTTCTCAGCCAATTTGCCACCATTTCCCTCAGCCATGCTCAAGGTGTCTGCCTACAACAACAACTCAATGAAAAACAAAACAAAAAATAAAATTAGTAAAATACAACTAAGAAGAACAAATTTTTTACTTAACTACAAATTCTCAAATAACACCACTCCCCGGCAACAGCGCCATTTTGATGTTTGACGTAATCAACTGACACTATTTTAGTTCAAGTACCGAACGATCGCATGTAGTGATATAACCCAACCAAGGGTTGGGATCGTTCCCACAGGGAGTGGTTTTAAGAATTAATAGAAAAATAAAATTTAGTTCTAATTAGTCATAGCTATAAACATTATCGAATATAAACATACTAAATCTAAGGGGTGACGCAAGTGTCAATTATCAATGGGGGTTTGTATTAATTAACAACTAAAAATAGCAAAAATATAAGGAAACGAGATATGGAGACGGGATTCTTGGGATGTGATAGGAATACGGGATAAATTAGACTATCGGGTACATGTTTTTGATAGTAAATTGTTGAACATTTGTGATTAGGCTAGACTATAATGGGGGTAAATTCTCTCTCGAGCAACTTACCGCGAATCAACTCGGTTTCTCTCGAACACCAAGTTGCTGCATTAAGCACAGCCTCCGCCTTAGCCCATTCACTCTCTCAAGCTGAATGTGTGGGAGAAGGACTACGGTTCACTCTCTCGAGTTGAACCCATGTCGACCCAATACCACTGGCTATCAATTTAGTAGTCTTAGTTTTACGACCTCTCTCACGAGCAAGCCAAAAACACTAAGATGAAATTGTATTTGCAACTACAATCCCATTAAGTTCATACACAACTACTAAATGAAATCACATTTAAACAACAAATAAACCATCAACAAGCAAGACCCAACAAATAATTTAACCCATATTCACAAAATCACACCCCAAGAATTGGGGTTTTAGCTAAATATGTAAAAGAGATAAAAATTTAATATCAGTTTCCATCAACTGGGTATGAAGAATTAAGTCTTAAAACATGTCAAGAGTGAAGAATACTCGAGACCCACGTCCAATTTCTTAGAGTTGAAACCCTTTGATTCTTCAAGGTCTTAGAACAAAGTCTCCAAAACCCTCTAAAACTTATACTCTCCGAAAACTGTAAAAAGTTCGAATAATAGAAGTGATATTTTTTCAGTAGAAATTTAAACAAGTATTTATAGTGTTTAAAAATTTGTGCTGCAGAGGACCATTCGGCACAGTTAGTTGGGATCGCCGATACGCCTTTTGGTCGATTTCATCGCCTTTCTGCTTTAGCCTTCAGCCTCTTCGCGTTTTGAGTCGTTGGGCGATATGGTACTGCTTCGCGGAACTGATCAGCGACATGCCGACTGCTCTATTTCATTGCCAACTTGACCTTTTTCTTCAGGGCTCAGGACAATCGGTGACTCGCCAATCGGGCTTGGCGATCTTCAGTCCTTCATTTCTTCATTATTTTCAGCCACCTTGTTCCTTCTTACCAAGTAGTGTCCATGCTTTGCCTCAAACTCTAAATACCTTAAACTTAAGGATTTTCATCGGATATTGAGACAAAATATGCATTTGAGGACACTCATTCTATCAAAATATACCCCTAAATGAGTCCAAATTGTGGACTTATCAACAACTTTTGTTACCCAAGAACACCCAAAATAATACGAAGATGGTCGGCCTGTTTTTCCTTACTTCTCGAATAAACCAAAATGTCATCAATAAACACTATCACAAACGAATCAAGAAAGGGTTTGAACACCCCGTTAATCAACTCATGAAAGCTGTCGGCACATTAGTTAACCCGAACGACATAACTAGGAACTCAGAGTGCCTGTAGCGGGTCCTAAATGCCATTTTTGGTATATCCTCAGGCCTAATCTTTAACTGATGGTAACCAGACCTTAAATCAATCTTAGAGAAAACAGATGCACCTTGCAATTGGTCAAAAAGATCATCTATCCGAGGCAATGGATAGTTATTTCGAATGGTAACCCTATTCAATTGTCGATAGTCTATACACATTCTCATACTACCATCCTTTTTCTTAACAAACAAAACTGGGGCACCTCATGGAGAAGCACTAGGGAAATGAATCCTTTATCAAAAAGCTCTTGGATTTGAGCCTTAAGCTCTCTTAATTCTGCCGGAACCATGCGATACGGAGGGATGGAAATGGGACGAGTACCAGGATCTAAATCGATTCAGAAATCTATATCTCTATCCGGAGGCATACCAGGTTAATTCGTAGGAAATACTTCTCTAAGTTCGGACACCACACGAATAGAATCAATAGAGGGAAGATTCAACCTCAACATCCCGAATATGATCCAAATAAGACAATCAACCCTGCCCCACCAGTTTCCTAGCCCTAATGGAGGATATGATCTTAGTTGGCTTAGGCTTGTACACCCCTTCCCACTCTTACTTTTCCCTACCGGGGATCTCAAGAGTCACAAACTTAGTAGTACAATCTAACACAGCATAATAGGGCAACAACCAAGTCATGCCTAAGATTATATCAAAGTTAGTCATATAAAATATCACCAAATTAGCCCAAGTCTGAAAACTCATAACCAAGATAGGACAAACACGATAGACATGTGTGGTTGTATTACAATTTCCCCGACCTCTACGACCTCACTGATTTCCTCCTCGCCTACCTTGTGGACGTCCTCGACCATTATTACCATTCCTCGCAGGTACCACTGCTCTAGACTACTGCTGCGCGGGTTGGGACAATCTCTCCTCATATTCCCAAGTTCTCCACAGTTATAAGAAGTGCAATCAAAAGATGACCTACTGCCCGCCAAAGGTGCGGCTCCCTGGCTATCTTTAATCAAATTCTGAGGTGGAGTTCCCGAGTAATTACCTGTAGAAGCGGGCATAGCAGACTGGATTGGCTGGGCTGAAAGTGTCGGCCTACCTGAACCTCTCAAGTAGGAGCCCTAAAAGTTTCCTGAGTTCTTAGCTTTCTTAGCCAATGCCTTAGCCTGACCGTCTCGCCTCACCCCCTCCACATTCTTCATAAAATTGGTTACCTCATTAAAACTCCTTCCTGCAGAAGTCATGTGCACAAACAATACATGTAACTCAGAATTCAATCCCTTAACAAATAGGCGGATCCTCTCCTTCTCAGTAGTCACCAATTGCGTAGCATATCTAGAAAAAGCATGGAACATAGCCTCATAAGCAGCCACAGACATACCACCTTGCTCCAAAGCCATAAAATCATCCTTCTTACGATCTCTCAATGTCCGGGGCACATATTTTTCTAAGAACAAAGCATGAAACTGAGTCGAAGTGAGTGGGGGTAAAGTTGAAGATCTACATTCCACATAAGCTCTCTACCACTACTTAGCCTCTCCCTTAAGTTGAAAGGTAACAAATTCTACTCTATGCTGATGGACTATTCCCAACTTATGAAGCCTCTCATAACAATCTAAGATGAACTCATAGATATCCTCACTCTCAAAACCAATAAACACAGGAAGCTTCAACTTAAGAAACTTAGTCAACATCTCATGTTCATACCAGTCATAACAGGACCCAACAAAGGATAGAATAAAGCATCATTACCTCTAGTTCCACCCACCTTGGGAGCAATGATAGAAATAAGGGGATTGGCGGGAACTTGAGTTGCTTGAACCGTGGCGATGACTCCAAGACCAACCAATCCTTTCAAAAATGACAAAATTTGTTGAGCTAACACTGGGTCTAAGGGAGGAACATCTATAGTCTTAGTCTGTACCTCTTCCTTTTGTCCAACGTACTCATCATTCTCTACCTCTACATTCTCCTCTATCTCTTCATGATGCGCACGAGGATTCTCATTTCTGGGATCATTCTTAACCGAAGCTTCACCCCTAGTAGGTGCTACCCTTTCTCGGCCTCTACCCCTAGCTCTTCCTATACCCCTACCTCGACTGTGACCTCTCGCTACTGACTCATCAGCTTATGCATTGACGGGAGCTATAGGCCTGACGCCGTTGAACCCAGTGTTAACCATCTGCGGACAGAAGAGTGAAGGAGATTAGATACCAATTTGAATCACCAGATACCAATTGCACCCAAGTTATAGCACAAAAGGAGTTAAGAGAAAATAGAGTGATTTCCTAAAGTCCTATAGCCTCTCAAAGAAAATTACAAACATCTCTGTACCGTTCCCCACGACTCTACTAGAGTGGTTTTGGTACATTGAGATCAATGAAACTAAGGCTTTGATACCAACTTTGTCATGACCCAGACTGTCATGAGTGACACTCACACTAACCCTCCGGTGGGATAACCATAACTACTAACCAACTAATCTCAAAACTAAGAAGTTAAAGATGCTTCTTTAAATGTAGAAAAATGAAGTTCCCATAAACTTCCCAAAGATCTAACAACGAGTAACAAAACTAATGCGAAAATAACTCCTAGAACCTGAAAGTCAATATACCAAAACTCTAACCAACAAGTTTAAGAGAATGAGTACAACCTAACTAAACATAAGGTAACTAATGAACTACTTTAAGTCTGAATAAAATGGACTGAGCAAAAAGAGAACTCATGGCAGCCTGGAAGAACTGGCTCACCCTTGAATTAAATTGATCACTGATCTTCTAAATGAGGTCTTTCAATAGCCGCTTGAAGATTCCCTGTACTCAACAAAGAAAGAGCAAGTGCAGTATTAGTACACAACTACAGTGTACTGGTAGGATCACGCGACTGTCCCACTAAGTGCAATATAGTAAGTAAAACAACATTATAAACATGTATATACCGAACATGTACAATATTGATTATTATTTTCTCAACAATATGCATTTATAACAAGTCATTGGTCATCTCATGGAACCATACTCAAACAGTTAGTGTGCCAGATTGTGACACCCGGTCCAACTTAGTGTGTCGGATCGTGACACCCATTCCAAGTTTATGCTGGTACGTGGCAACTGATCCCAGTTAGTATGTCGATATGTGGCATTCGATCCAATCAACATACCACAATCACAATCACAATGTACATTCTCAAAAATCATACAATCAAGAGGTGATTCATGGCATATATTTATTTGTTCATACTCATGTACAATTAGCCTGATCAACAATGCAACATTCGCTAACATCCATACAATACAATGTAGCAAGTACAAACATATATCACACATTATGAAATCACAACCATCACCTACCTCGAATAAAGCTTGAATCCCCTAAGAAACTTGATTTTTCCCCTTCTGGATTCTTTTCGCTTGTTCTTGGTCTACAAACAATTGATATAATGCAAGGATTAATAAACGAAGCCTAATTACCTAGATTATAATCAACATTATCAATCCTAGGCCAAAACCTTGACTTCCCATACCCAGATTAGGGCATTTTCCATCATAGTTCTCAGATTAAAACCCTCCCCCATCGATAATTACCTAAGAAACTAGGTTATACGGATCATAAAATGGATTCGGGGAGTGAAAGCCTTACCTTTAGCCTCAAGAATGGTGGAAAACTGTCAAGAAAACTCCTGGGTTCGTTCCTTAGCTCTCAAGTTTGAAAATTGCACAATAAAATGTTTTTGTGGTTTATTTTCGACTTTAAGTCGCGTTTGTCCCGTCACAGCAGTCCGCACACCGCTACAATGGCCCCTCCCTGGCGGCACAAATCTCGGCATAGCGGCTTGCACGGAAACAAAGAGCTAATTTAAGAATTCAAAACCCCTATTTTACAACACACATTAATCCCATGACACTCAGAAAATACTCGTTCAAGCTAAGATCGATTCCAGGAGTTCTATTCGCCCGAATTCAGTTCTGTAAAGTCATACGATTTCCTTAATGTCTTAGCTATATACTCATGTGGTCAAATTCATAACTAGACCTCTCATTTCTTAACAAATTTCCCTAGACCTCACTGACTTTGATTTTATCCAAATCTGGACTAGGTTGGGAAATTTCAAGTTACTACCAAAAAGTTTTCCAGCCCTAAATTTTTTCCCATTGACTTCTCTATAACGACGTAAACCGATTGTTACACTAAGGGATCAAAATTTCTACCAACAGAAAGCGTCAGATGGCGCAATACAAATGTCTTAAGGATAGATGATGTTATAAGAAAACTCCATAAGTGAGAACTGATTATCCTAGTTCCATCTAAAATCTAGCACTCATTCCCATAAGATAACTTCGAGTGCCTTGATTGTGCATTTTTTTTAGCAATTAGTCATAGGGTGAAAAGTTGAACAAAGTTTAACCTGATTCCTCAGGCCTTTCTGGAAAAATTTGCAAAAATGTGTAGTAAAATGTGCCCCTATATATGAAATAACCTATATGAGAACACCATAATTTTTTACTATTTCGCTATGGTACAACATACCATAACCTTCAACTATGAACGTGGCCTTAACTTGCACGAAATGGGCTAATTTTACCAACCTAGCAATAATCATCCAAAAAGAATAAAGTTATCATTGCACAAGGAAACTCTATGACGAAATCCATATTTATTGCCTTTCATTTCTACAATGGAATAGCTATCTCTCGTGTCAGCCCATTGGGCTTCTAATTGTCTAACTCTTCCTTGTTACTTTGTGGGCACTATGCCTTGAACTTAGATATATTCCTCTTCATTCATGACACCAATAAAACTCCTTAATATCTTGATACAGTTTTGTGGATCCTATATGAATATAGTAATGAGAATAGTGAGTCCTTTCCATAATATATTGTCTAAGCCCCGCAATATTTGATAGCCATGACCGATCTTTGAATCTGAGGACTCTATCTTCTATTATATCCAAGGCTAAAGACTATTATTACTAAGACTCTGTGACATCCCGCCTTAGAAAGAGCTAAAATTAGAAAGAACTAAATTGGAAATAGAAAAATCTGAAATTTTGCAAGTTAGGCTTAAGTTGTGAGTTATAAGTTTGGGGTCAACTTCAAACGACCATAACTTTCAGTATATGATGAGTTAGGTGGACCATAAGATATCAAATGAAAGGTCTTGGAATCCTATTTCTAACGCCACCGAGTTTGCTAATTTTTGAGCTCGTATGAGGGGGATATGCCCGTTTGAAGGTGGGCTGCCCAGTAAAGGAAAGTTTCTAAAAAATATGAGGGTATTTTGGTCTTTTCCTTTCCCAACCATATTAATTCGATATTTAGTAATATTTTGGAGTCAAATGTGATTTGGGTCAGTTTTCATAAATCAAAATACGCTTAGGGTTTAGAGAGGAGTTCAAGAAGAGGAGAAGAGGAGAAGAGGAGAAAAGGAGAAAAGTTCAAGGCGTTCGTCAAGATTCTTGAGTTTTGTTGTGGATTCCGCCAAGGGTTTGATCTCTAAAAGGTATGTGTTTTTTCATAGTGTTGGGTTCGTTTACCGACACATCAATCATATTATTTTCAGCGCAAATTAATTCTTTAAGTCGAAGGATTTGAGTTCTTGTTGACTTTTCTTGCAATACATTTCAGAATCTTGATTGTTGGGGTTTTGATGAGTTATTGAGATAATTGTTAGCGTTTTGAGGGTTGTTTTGAGTAGATTATCATGTCACTACGTTGAGTATTCAATTCTAAGCGATTGGGAAAGAAACCATTCGATTCTAGTAGAATTAAGGTAAGAAAACGAGTAGAAACGTTTATCGAAATTGTCTTCGGGTAATGGTGGTGCGGCGTGCCACAGATGCGCCAGCAATGCACCAGAAATGGGTCTCTGAATTTAGGGGCAGGCGCACCGCACCAGCAGTGCGCTTGGGTCATCTACCCCACCCTTTTCCCATCGTTTAGAACGTCTAAGTTCTTTTAAAGTGTACCTTCACTCCCTATTGATTCTAACTACTCTAAACTACTTCTAAATATCTAGAAATCATTCACAACGTGAATCAAATTCAAGGTAGAGTTAAGAGTCACGTCTTCAAAGTTCTTCGAGTCATTTCAAAATTCTTTACAAATTGTTTTTAAATTATTTTTTTAAAACTTGAGCATTGAGTATGAGAAAGAGTAGAGCTGAGTTCATTTCTTTAAAATGATATATAGAAACTAAGTATTCCCAAGAGAAATATTTTTACATTTAAGAAAAGAGGAAACACCGATTTCCAAAAGAGTTCATGGGCAGTTTTCAATACTATCTCTTTTAAGAGAAAAACCTTTTGAGTAATAATCTCAAAGTTGAGGAAGAGGAAATGTATTTTTTTTAAATGTAATGAGCTAAATTATATTTTGGGAGTAGTATTGAGTACCGATATGGGGGAAAGTTCTAACAACTCACAACCCCTGTAAACCATGTAGCCAACGTGGGTAGAAAGGGTCATACTTTTTAGATGATTTCTTATTGCTTTTTAGCACGGACTAGTGGATCCACATAGTTAGTAGGTTCTATACCCAGGCAAACTGTAGGATAGTTCTGGCAACGTGGGATAGATGTTGTATCATAACATAGCTCATAGTGATGGTTGTCGATTAGAGAATCTCCCAAACAGAGTTATATTTTTGCATACAAGCTGAGTTATTATTGTATTTTTTAATACATTGAGTTGCTATCTACTGTTTTAAAAGTTTTTATTTATATTGCATCTTTATCACTACTTTATATTGAAATGAGTTGAGTTGAGTTGAAACGAGGTAAGTGCTTGTTCAGTCCCACTTCAAACTTATGTCATGTTTTAGAATTCCCCTCACATGCTCGTACATTTTATGTACTGACGCCATTTGGCCTGCATCTTTTATGATACAGATACAGGTAACTAGGATCAGCATCCAATGCTTCATTGATCCAATTGAGTTCCAGAGTTGTTGGTGAGTCTCTTTGCTTCCAGAGGATCCCTTGTTTACTTTCAGTCATTTCATTTTGTTATCTGGATGTCATGGGTCTTGTCTCGACATCCATCTCACGTTAGTTCATGAGTCTTTTTCATTTTAGTTGTTATGCTATAGACTTGAGTTCCCCTGGAGACCAGTTTGAATGTTTATTTCTAAATATTATAAATTGGGTTTTGAGACAATTAAGTTAAGTTTGTATTTTAAGTTCATCTTATTTATGATTAAGTCTCCCACAAAGAGTTGAGCCAGGCAAAGGGTTCGCTTGGGGCTAGCAATAGTTCTCGACTGCCTGCCACGTCTAGGGTGTAGGCTCAGGGTGTGACAAACTTGGTGTTAGAGTGCAGACTTCAAGAGTTCTAGGGTGTCCATGAAATCGTGTCTGTAGAGTCATAGTTATCGATGTGAAGCGCGCCACATCTATAATTAGGAGGCCGCAACATTTAAAACTATCTCACTTCTATCATACTCTTTTTGTGCAATAGAGTTTAATTCTATAAAGTTTCCTTCTGATTCGTTCTTGTGGTATCTTTCAGATCATGCCTCCACGAAGAGTTGTTTAAGGTCATCCTGCTAGGAAGAATGTTGAGGATCAAGGGATACCCAATGCACCAAAAGTGCAACCCTAAGGAGAGGTCACTAATGCAGAGTTATAGGATCCTATCCGGATGTTGAGCCAAGTTGTGACCAATCAAGCTAGGCAACAATGAGGGAATCAAGAGGATGTGGCTAATACGTTCAGGATCCATGAGTTCTTAAGGATGAATCCTCTAGATTTCACTTGTTCAAGTGTCACTGAAGATCTGGAAAACTTTGTGGAGGAATTTCAAAAAGTGTTTGAGGTAATGCATGTTGATAATACTGAGTGAGTGGAACTAGCTTCATACCAACTGAAGGGTGTTACTAGAGTATGGTACAACCAATGGAAGAAGAGTAGTGTTGACAGTGCACCAATTGTGAGATGGGTTGTGTTTGAGGAGGCCTTCTTGGGGCGTTTCTTTCCCCGTTAGCTAAGAGAGGCCAAGGTAAGGGAATTCCTTAGCCTTAAGTAGGAATCCATTAGTGTGCATGAGTACAGCCTCAGGCTTACCCAACTTTCCCGTTATGTTCCGGAGATGGTTGCTGACAAGAGGAACATGATGTTTGTTTCTGGATAGTCTCATCTGTCAAGCAAAGAGGTTAAGGATGTGATGTTGATAGGGGACATGGACATAGCAAGGTTGATGATCCATGTGCAACAGGTTGAGGAAGATAAGTTAAGGGATAGAGAGGAGTTCCGAAACAAGAAGGCTTAGACAACAGGAAATGAGTCCGGGTAGCAGAAGAGTAATGCAAACCGGTCTTCTTTTCAACACAATCCTAATGGACCTTCTCCGTCGTCTGCTAGTGCACCTTCACCAAGGAATAAAGGTGATTTCAAGAATCAAAATTCACAGAACTTCAGAGCTAGACCAACTAGCACAAAGGGGTAATGAGACTCCTGCATGTGCTAAGTATGGTAGGAACCACTCAGGAGTATGTCGTGATGGCTCCATTGGTTCCAATTTTCTTTAGTGGCTCCGCCAGATAGAGCTGCACCTAGAGGAGCTATTTCAAGGACAGGCAGAGGAGCAAATCGTCTGTATGCTATCACTAGTCACCAAGAGCAAGAGAATTCGCCAGATGTTGTCACTAGTATGATCAAAGTCTTTATTCTTGATGTATATGTTTTGTTTCATCCCAGAGCAAGTCTATTTTTTGTGACTCCTTATATTGCTATGAATTTTGATATTTTTCCTGAGCAACTTCTTGAGCCCTTCAGTGGTTCTACACATGTTAGTGAGTCTATACTAGCTGAGAGAGTTTATCATGGTTGTACCATTTCCGTCAATCACAAGGACACCGTGGATGACTTAGTCGAGTTAGACATGGTAGATTTTGATGTTATTCAAGGTATAGACTAGATTCATGCATGTTATGTCTCAGTTGATTATGGAACTCGAGTAGTTAAGTTCCAGTTTCCTAATGAGCCAGCTATAGAGTGGAAGAGTAGTTCAGCAGTTCCTAAGGGTCATTTCATTTCGTACCTTAAAGCGAGAAAGTTAGTTTCCAAGGGGTGCATCTATCACTTAGTCCGAGTTAATAACTCTAGGGTTGAAACACCACCTATTCAGACAGTTCCAGTTGTGAGTGAGTTTCTAGAGGTCTTTCCCGATGATCTTCCCGGAGTCCCTCCAGAGAGAGAAATAGACTTTGGTATAGATATTCTTCTTGACACTCATCCTATCTATATTCCTCCATATAGAATTGCTCCAACAGAGTTAAAGAGTTAAAGGAACTATTGAGAAACCTTCTTGAGAAAGGTTACATTCGACCAGGTGTCTCACCTTGGGGCGCTCCGGTCTTATTTGTGAGGACAAGAGATGTTTCTCTTAGAATGTGTATAGATTACCGTCAGTTGAATAAGGTTACTATTAAGAATAAGTATCCACTTCCAAGGATTGATTATCTTTTCGATCAGCTTTAAGGTACCACTTGTTTTTCTAAGATAGACCTCAGATCAGGCTATCATCAGTTAAGAGTAAGAGAATGTGACATTTCAAAGACAGCTTTAAGGACTTGATATTATCATTATGAATTTCTAGTCATGTCTTTTGGTTTGACTAATGCTCCTACAACATTTATGGATCTTATGAAAAGAGTGTTTAAGCCTTATCTAGATATGTTTGTTACCGTCTTCATTGATGACATTCTAATCTATTTGAGGAATGAGGAAGATCATGCTAGTCATCTTAGAGTAGTTCTTCAAACTCTCAAGGATATAGTGTTGTATGCTAAATTCTCTAAGTGTGAATTTTGACTTGAGTTTGGGCATTCTTAGGTCACATTATTTCTGGTTATGAGATTTAAGTTGACACTCAAAAGATAGAAGCAATGCAGAACTAGCCTAGACCCACATCTCCAACTGGTATTAGGAGTTTTTTAGGATTGGCTGGTTACTATAGAAGGTTTGTCGAGGGATTCTCATCTATTTCATCCCCGTGTACTAAGTTGACTCAGAAGAAAACAGTTAAGTTTCAATGGTCTGAAGCTTGTTAGAAGAGCTTTTAGGAATTGAAAACTAGGTGATTACTGCCCAGTGTTGACCATACCAAAAGGTAAGCAAGACCGCATGGCATATTGTGATGCGTCTAGAGTGGCACTGGGTTTTTTATTGATGCAAAATGACAATGTTATAGCTTATGCCTCCAAACAGCTTAAGATTCACGAGAGGAATTACCCAACCCATGATCTACAGTTGGTTGTTGTAGTGTTTGCTTTGAAAATATGGCGTCACTATCTCTATAGTGTTCATGTTGATGTGTTCACCTATCACAAAAGTCTTCAATATGTATTCAGTCAGAAAGAGCTTAATCTTAGACAGATGAGGTGGTTGGAGTTACTCAAAGATTATGATATGAGTATTATCTATCACCCAGGTAAGGGTAATGTGGTTGCTAATGCTTTGAGCAGGTTGTCTATTGATAGTATCACCCATGTTGAGAACAACAAGAAAGAATTAGCCAAAGATGTGCACATGCTTGCATGATTAGGAGTCCGGTTAATGGATTCCAATGAAGGAGGAGTGGTGTTGATTAATTGGGCGGAATCATCATTAGTAACTGAAGTAAAAGAGAAACAAGATCAAGACCCTATTTTATTTTAATTAAAGGCAAATGTTCATAAGCAAAAAGTGATGGCTTTTGAACAACGGGTAGATGGTGTATTGAGGTATCAAGGTAAGTTATGTGTACCAAAAGTGGATGAACTCCAAGAGAGGATCATGGAGGAAGCTCATAGCTCCATATATTCTATCTATCCGGGTTCCACAAATATGTATCATGACTTGAGAAAAGTCTATTGATGGAGTAGTATAAATAGGTGTATTGCATAGTTCATTGCTAAGTGCCCAAATTGTCAACGAGTCAAGGTAGAGCACCAGAGGCCCGGTGGTATGGCTTAGAATATAGAACATCTAGAATGGAAGTGGGAGATGATAAATATAGATGTAATTATTGGTTTACCATGGTCTCACAGGCAGAACGATTCGATTTGGGTGATTGTAGATCAAATGACTAAATCAACCTATTTCCTACTGGTAAAGACTACCAATGAAGCAGAATATTATGCTAAGTTATATATTCAAGAGGTAGTCAGACTTCATTGAGTTCCGGTGTCCATCATTTTAGATAGAGGTACGCAATTCACCGCACAATTTTGGAAATCTTTCCAGAAAGGTTTGGATTCGAAGGTGAACCTTAGTACTACTTTTCATCCACATACCGATGGTCAAGCAGAGTGCACAATTCAGAAGTTAGAGGATATGTTGAGGGCATGTGTGATTGATTTCAAGGTTAATTGGGATGATCACTTACCTCTTATTGAGTTTGCTTACAACAACAGTTATCACTCTAGCATCCAAATGGCTCCTTATGAGGCTCTTTATGGGAGAAGATGTAGATCTCCTATTGGATGGTTTGAGGTTGGTGAAGCTAGGTTGATAGGACCAGACTTGGTTCATCAAGATATGGAGAAAGTGAAGACTATTCAAGAAAGGTTGAAAACAGCGCAGAGTCGACAGAAATCCTATACAGATCTTAGGAGAAGAGACTTAGAGTTTGAGGTAGACAATTGGGTTTACTTGAAGGTGTCACCCATGAAGGGTGTTATGAGATTTGGTAAAAAGGGGAAATTCAGTCCCCGATATATTGGTCCTTACAGAATATCCAAGAGGATTTACAATGTAGCCTATGAGTTGGAGCTACCGTCAGAGTTAGCAGCAGTCAATCCAGTATTCCACATTTCAATGTTGAAGAAGTGTATGGAAGATCCTTAACTTATGATACCGACTGAAGATATTGGTATTAAGTATAGCCTATCTTAGGAGGAGATTCCCGTCCAGATTATAGATCGTCAGGTTGCCAAGTTGAGAACCAAAGAGGTAGCATCAGTCTTATGGAGGAATCAGTTTGTTGAGGAAGCTACTTGGGAGGCTAAGGAGGATATGAAGAAGAGATACCCACATCTCTTTGAGTGCGGAGAAATTCCAAATTAAGGTACTAATCCTTTTCTTGGTATTTACTTTTAGATTGAAATGTCCTGTCACTTTGCATATCGAGTGTTTGAGCTGGGTGTTAGATGTTACTACTGTAACACCCCGAAAACTAGTAGGCTAAACTAGAGATTGACGTGAGGGTTAGAGTTGTGAATAACTCTCGGTACTTAAAATCAAGGGTTTCGGGTTAGAACATTAAGGTACAACTCCCCAAGGACCAACCATGGGTCCTTGAGGAGGACCTTAAGAAGGCTGCCCAAAATAGTGACCCACGAAGGGGACCCATGCCCCGTAGGTCCAGCCATGCCCTGTGGGTGAGGGGTCGTGGGTCAAGGTCCCAAAAATAGTGCCACAGACACCCACCCACGGAGGACCAGCACTCTTGGTGGGTCCACCCACGGACCGTCAGTGATGGGTCGTGGGTGAGGCCTAGAACTACTTTTTGGCAGTTAAGTTTAGTCATATTTTTCATAACTCCAAAATCCCAAATCAAAACTAACTTTTCCCCAAATATTCTCTCTCTAGAACTTAAAGGAAGAAGAAGAAGGAAGTTGGAGCTAGCATTCAAGGAGCAAGGTTTTCTTCTCAAATTCATTGGATTTGATTGCTAAGGTATGGTTGCTCTTCATCCATGGAGCCCCTTTAAAAACCCCAATTTCAAAGTTAGAAATCCCAAAAGTTAGAGTTTGAATTCAATCTCATGGATTCCTTTCAAATTCATATTTAATGATTGAATTATGTTTTATTATGGATAAATTGATAGTTTTATATGGTTTTATGTTGAATTCCCCAAGAATCCATGAATTTCCCTATTTCCCCAATTTGGATCTCAAAGTGTGGGTATTGATTGATGCAAGTAGAATATTATAGAATTATGCATGTAGTAATTGAACAACTTGAATTATGTTATTATCCATGTCTAATGTAATTATTCTAGATGTGATGATGGAATATGATATTTGATCCTTGAAGGGTAAAGTATGTGAATTATGCATGATTATGAGATTTATGTATATGAGTTATGAACACTTTGAGAGTAAAGTGATTATGATTATGATCTAGTTGTTGTGTTGTTGAAAGGTTATCCTCATATACACACCTATGTATGAATATGATATGATGTGAAAGTTTTTCTCACAATATGATGATTCTAAGGTTGAAAGGTTTTCTCACAATATGATGATTCTAAGGTTGAAAGGTTTTTTCACAATATGATGATTCTAAGGTTGAAAGTCTATTCTCACTTATTGAATCTATGAGCTATAGTATAAATTATGTTGGATTGAGTGTCAAGACATTCTTCCATGAATATGAACTTAAGTCAAGACTTAATATGTAATACATGGGAATTAATGCTTAGCACCTAGTGGATATGAATATGATATGGAAGCTTTTACACTAGTTGAGTCCGACTTGCCAATGAAAGCTTTTACATTAGTTGAGTCCGTCTTTCCAAATGGTTTCCTTCTAGCTTAGTTGAGTCTGGGTTCCCAAAGTATGTATCTCATGAGATGGAAACCTTCTACCTTAATTGAGTCTAGGTTTCTAGTAGCAATCTCCTTATCTCATAAACTATGTGCCCTCATAGGTATTTAGCTAGTGGAACCACCTAAGATAAGAGTATGGTTCTACCTTAGGCAAGTAGGACAACCCCTTTTCGGTGTGGGGTAGACACCGGATTCCATGGTAAGCTCACATGGTCTATGTCGGTTAAGGCTTATTTCCCATTATGACAATAGTATGAACATGAATATGAATTATGAACTATAGCTACTTAAGAAGCTTTACTTAGTATGGGTGAGATTATGGGATCTTATCCATGCATTGCATAAGTATGCTTTTAGGGTATTTATGATATGTTCCTCTTATGATATGATGATCTATGAGTTGATTATGCTTATGACTTATGTTTTTCCACTATCTTCAAAATGATGTTTTAACTTAGTAAATTGCATGCATTCAGCTAAAATGTCCTTTTTAGCATGTTATCAATATTTTTATGCATGGCTATCATACTTGGTGTATTTTTTGTACTAACCTATGTTTTTCCTACATTTTCCCCAAGTGTTCGATTCTCAAGGTGGTCGTCATTGTAGCTAAAGCTTGGATTTTTTTATTCTCATATCTTGTTGGTGAGTCCTCATGATTCGAGGACATATGTTATCTTTGTAGTTCCTTTCTTGTATTCCCTTTTCAGATTATGTTGTATGGGTTGTGTCCCTATTTGATTCAAGTATTGTAATAGATGGCTATGTTGTGACAAGTATAGACTTCCGCTTTCCTTTAAGAAAATTTTGACTTGAAATGAGTTTTTACTCTTTATTGTTCTATGCTTATGTTATGATATCCCTATATGCCTTGTTACATCTAGAGGGTACCCCTGGGTCGTGAAAAACTTGGTAATCAGAGCACAAGGTTTAGAATGATTCTAGGATGATGTCTCATAAGCCACGTCTAGTAGAGTCTTGTTCATAAGTCTGAAGCGCGCCACATTTATGAATGAGAGGCTATAAGATGTTTAGGAAATTTCACTTCTTTCATTACTCTTAAGTCAGGCATTAGAGTTTAACTCTATAAAGTCCCTCTCCTAATCCTTCTTTTGTGTCTTCAGGATATGAATACACCAAGGGCTTATGCTAGAAGGATAGAAGATGAGAATGTTAATCAAGGAGCTCCTCCTCAAGCTAATAAAGCTCCGGTTGATCCTTTGGTTGAGAATGTGACCCATGTGGAGTTTAGGTCCACTATCCAAATGTTGGCTCAAGTCGTGACGGCTCAAGTCAATAGAGAAGTTGTAGCTCTGGTGAATCCTAATGTGAATTCGGCTGCTTCAAGGGTTAGAGATTTTTCTAGAATGAACCCTCCCAAATTTTATGGCTCCAAAGTGGAAGAGGATCCCCAAAGGTTTATCGATGAGGTTTATAAAGTTCTTGCTATTATGGGGGTGTCTTCGGAAGAGAAGGCGGAGTTAGCCGCCTACCAACTAAAAGATGTTCCTTAAGTATGGTCTAATTAGTGGAAGGGTGAAAGACCCGTAGGAGTGGGCTCGGTAGGATGGGAATTGTTCAAACCGGCATTTCTTGATAGATTCTTTCCCTGAGAGTTGAAGGAAGCTAAGGTGGAAGAGTTCATTACCCTTCGTCAAGGAAGTGTGAGTGTGAAAGAGCATGCCCTAAAATTCACTCAATTGTCCAAGTATGCTTCGACTATGGTGGCAAATTAGAGGGATAAGATGAGTAGGTTTTTGATTAGTGAGTCCGACTTGGTTGAAAAAGAATGTCGTATGACAATACTCCATCATGACATGGATATCTCAAGGCTTATGGTGTACACTCAACAAATTGAGGAGTCAAAACTCAAGGAAAATAATAGGGAAGTGAAAAGAGCTAGAATCGGTGATGGGAATTTCTCCAATGCTAGGTCCGATGGACAAGGTCGACCAAGTTTTAGGCAAAGGTTTTCCAACCAAGGCTCCTCTAGTGCTCCAAGGGTTAACAAGGATAGGGTTTCCAACCCTAAACCTCAAGGAGGTAATAGTGGTGGTTCTTATATGGCTAGCCCTAATTGTGCAAAGTGTGGAAGAAAGCATGATGGTAAGTGCCTAGTTGGCACCGATGGGTGTTTTAGTTGTGGGAAGATTGGCCACAAGATGAGAGATTGTCTGATGCTCAAGGTTAAGGGAAGAGAAGATAAACAATTTCCTCCAAGCGGTTCAAACTCGAATGCCCCAACCGATTTTATGCTCTTCAATCCCGAGGTGACCAAGAGAGCTCCCCGGATGTGGTGACCGGTATGTTAAAAGTCTTTCTTATTGATGTGTATGCCTTGTTAGATCCCGGTTCTAATGTGTCCTTTGTGACACCTTATGTGGCCATGAAGTTTGATATGCTCCCCGAAGTCTTATTAGAATCTTTTTCGGTCTTTACCCCGGTTGGTGATTCTGTAGTGGCTAGGAGGGTTTATAGAAGTTGTCCCATAGAATTACTTTGGTGGATTTAGTAGAGTTAGACATGTTAGACATTGATGTGGTTTTGGTTATGGATTGGTTGCATGCATGTTATGCCTCTATTGATTGTAGGACTTGGGTGGTTAGATTCCAATTTCAAAATGAGCCTATCTTAAAATGGAAAGGAGGAAATTATATGCCTAAAGGTCAAATTGTCTCTTGTCTTAAATCTAGGAAGATTATCTCCAAAGGGTGTATTTACCATCTTGTTAGGGTGAGGGATGTTGAATCTGAAACCCCTTCTCTAGAGTCGGTTCCGGTAGTTAATGAGTTCCTAGAAGTTTTCCCCAATGATTTGCCCGGTATTCCTCCCGAGCGGGAAATAGATTTTGGAATTGACCTTTTACCGGATACGCAACCTATCTCAATTCCTCCTTATAGAATGGCTCCGACGGAGTTAGAAGAGTTGAAGAAGCAACAAAATGAGTTGCTAGATAAGGGTTTCATTCGACCGAGTATCTCTCTATGGGGTTGTCCTGTGTTGTTTGTTAGAAATAAGGATGGGTCTCTTAGAATGTGCATCGATTATCGTCAATTGAATAAAGTGACCATCAAGAATAAGTATCCTCTCCCAAGGATAGATGACTTGTTTGACCAACTTCAAGGGGCTAGCTATTTCTCTAAGATTGATCTTTGTTCGGATTATCACCAATTGAGGGTGAGAGGGGTTGATATTCCAAAGATGACCTTTAGAACCCAATATGGTAATTATGAGTTTATGTCATTTGGGTTGACTAATGCTCCGGAGGCGTTTATGGATTTATTGAATAGGGTGTTTAGACAATTCCTTGATATGTTTGTGATTGTGTTTATCGATGATATCTTGATTTATTCAAGGAGTGAGAATGAACATATGGACCATTTGAGAACTATGTTGCAAGTTCTTAAGGGCCAACAACTTTTTGCAAAGTTTAGTAAGTGCAAATTTTGGTTAAGGTTTGTATCTTTCCTTGGTCATATTGTGTCAAGCAAGGGTATTGAGGTAGATCCTAAGAAGACGGATGCAGTCAAGAGCTATCCTAGACCTCTAACTCCCTAAGACATTAGAAGTTTTTTGGGCTTGGCCGGTTACTATAGGAGGTTTGTTGAGGGGTTTTCCTCCATTGCTTCTCTGTTGATGGCTGTGACTCAAAAGAAGGCTAAGTTTGTATGGTCGGAAGCTTGTGAGAAAAGTTTCCAAGAGTTGAAATATAGACTTACTTCTGCTCCGGTGTTTACCTTACCAGAAAGTACAGATGGTTTTATGGTATATTGTGACGCCACTAGAGTGGGGTTGGGATGTGTGCTCATGCAAAACGGCGAAGTGATTGCCTACGCTTCAAGACAGCTTAAAGTCCATGAGAGGAATTATCCAACCCATGACCTTGAATTAGCGGCGGTTCTTTCTACCTTTAAAATATGGAGGCATTATTTGTATGGGGTCCATGTGGATGTCTTCACCGATCACAAGAGTCTTCAATATGTGTTTATTCAAAAGGAATTGAATCTTCGACAATGAAGGTGGTTAGAATTATTGAAGGATTACGATATGAGTGTCCTTTACCACCCCGACAAAGCTAATGTGGTAGCGGATGTACTTAGTAGATTGTATATGGGTAGTGTGGCTCATGTAGAGGATGAAAAGAAAGAATTGGTTCGTGATGTGCATGGGTTGGCTCGGCTAGGTGTTTAACTAGTGGATTCCACTAAAGGTGGTGTCATGGTCCGTTATGATTCTGAATCGTCCTTTGTGATGGATGTGAAGTCTAAGAAAGATCTTGATCCTATATTAGTTGAGTTGAAAGAGTCAGTACTCAAGAAGTCCGTTGAGGCTTTCTCCCAAGGGGGAGATGGGGAGCTTAGGTACCAAGGTCGGTTATGTGTTTCGGATGTTGATGGTTTGAGGGAATAAATTTTAGAGGAAGCTCATAGTTCTCAGTATTCTATTCATTCGGGAGCCACCAAGATGTACCATAATCTACGGGAAGTCTATTGGTGGAATGGTATGAAGAAATATATTGCGGGATTTGTAGCCAAATGTCCTAATTGTCAACAAGTTAAGGTTGAGCATCAAAGGCCGAGAGGCTTGTCCCAAGATATAGGTATTCCCACTTGGAAGTGGGAAGATGTGAATATGGACTTTATTGTGGGTTTGCCTCGCACCCGAAGGCAACATGATTCTATTTAGGTCATTATAGATTAGATGACAAAATCAGCCCACTTTATTCCAATCAAGGTTTCTTATTCGGCGGAAGAATATGCTAAGTTGTATATAAGGGAAATAGTAAAATTGCATGGAGTTCCTCTATCTATTATTTCCGATCAAGGTACTCAATTTACATATCACTTTTGAAAGTCATTCCAGAAAGGGCTTGGTACTAAGGTTAAGCTTAACATGGCTTTTCATCCCCAAACCAATAGGCAAGCGGAGCTTACCATCCAAACATTGGAATATATATTAAGGGCATTGTTATAGATTTCAAGGGCAATTGGGATCACCACTTGCCATTAATAAAGTTTGCCTACAATAATAGTTATCACTCAAGTATCGGCATGGCTCCTTTTGAAGCCTTGCATGGTAGGAGATGTAGGTCTCCGGTTGGTTGGTTTGAGATCGGTGAAGTTGCTTTGATAGGTCCTGAGCCAGTTTATGAAGCCATTGAGAAAGTTTGGCTTATTAGAGAGAGGTTGAGAACGGCTCAAAGTAGACAAAAGTCTTATGCAGATGTGAGAAGAAGGGATCTAGAATTTGAAGTTAATGATTGGTTCTATTTGAAAATCTCACCCATGAAGGTGTGATAAGATTAGGCAAGAAAGGGAAACTTAGTCCCTGGTATGTAGGCCCATACCAACTTTTGAAACGAGTTGGTAAAGTTTCCTATGAGTTGGATTTACCAAATGAGTTGGCCCCCCATTCATCTAGTATTTCATGTTTTCATGCTCAAGAAGTGTATTGGAGATCTAGCATCCATTATTCCCCTAGAAGGATTGGGAGTTGACAAAAGTCTTTCATTTGAAGAGGTTTCGATAGAGATCCTAGACTGGCAAGTCAAGAGATTGAGAAATAAGGAAATAGCTTCTGTGAAAGTTTTATGGAAAAAACATTTAGTTGAGGGTGCTACTTGGGAGGCCGAGGCCAATATGAAGTTTGGATATCCTCATCTCTTTCCTTCTACTCTAATTCAAGCTTGAGATAAGTAGTTCCTCTTGAGTTCCCTTGTTTTGGGAGTCATGTGTGTTATTTGTGTTTTCCATGATTTCCTTATGTTATGCATGTTCTTGAAGAAATTCATGTTTAGTAAGAAAATGAGTTTTTATGGTTGATTTTCCTCATGTTGTTGTGCATTGAGTATGAGTTGCCTAATTGACTTCATGAGATGAATTGATGGACATGCCTTAGTATGCTTTTGAAAGTAATTGCATGTTGGGTCCATGCTATTGTGTTGACCATGCTTTTAGTTGGAGAAGGTAGTTTATCCTATGAATATGAGAAATGCTGAAATTTCATGCATAATAGGTTGTTAGATGTAGTTCCTACCTCCTTGGGTTGCATTGATTATGTTTGAGATGGAGTTGATGTTTCCTCCTTTGAATTGTACATTATTTTGATGTTTCATGCATGATGAGCTGCTAGTTTTGAGTCTTTACTTCCGTAAGGTGTCTAGATCATTATTCGAAGACGAATGTTCCAAAGGGGGAGATATTGTAACACCTAGGAAACTAGTAGACTAAACTATAGCTTGACGTGAGGGTTAGAGTTGTGAATAACTCTCGGTACTTACAATTAAGTGTTTGGGTTAAAACATCAAGGTACAACTCCCCAAGGACCAACCATGGGTCCTCGAGGAGGATCGTAAGAAGGCTGCCCAAAACAGTGACCCACGAAGGGGACCCACGCCCCATGGTCCACGCACGCCTCGTGGGTGAGGGGTCGTGGGTCAAGGTCCCAAAATAGTGCCACAAACACCCACCCATGGGGCATTTTGGGGTTTTTCGGTTTTAGTTAATATTAAGTGATGTCTTTTTACTCTAAATTAGACAAACTATATATTGATTTAAGACTCCTAAATTTAGTCATATTCCTCGTAATTCCAATATCCCAAATCAAAACAAACTTTTCCCTAAATATTCTCTCTCTAGAACTTTTCACATGGTCTATGTCGGTAAGGCTTATTCACCATTATGACAATAGTATGAACAAGAATATGAATTATGAACTATAGCTACTCAAGAAGCTTTACTTAGTATGGGTGAGATTATGGGATCTTATCCATGCATTGCACAAATATGCTTTGAGGGTATTTATGATATGTTCCTCTTATGATATGATTATCTATGAGTTGATTATGCTTATGACTTATGTTTTCCACTATCTTCAAAATGATGCTTTAACTTAGTAAATTGCATGCATTCAACTAAAATGTCCCTTTTAGCATGTTTTCAATATTTTTATGCAAGGTTAAATTGGAAATAGAAAAATCTGAAATTTTGCAAGTTATGCTTAAGTTGTGAGTTATAAGTTTTGAGTCAACTTCAAACGACCATACCTTTCAGGATAAGATGAGTTAGGTGACCCATAAAATATCAAATGAAAGGTCTTGTAATCCTCTTTCCAATGCCACCGAGCTGGCTAATTTTCAAGCTCGTATGAAGGAGATATGCCCATTTGAAGGAAGGTTGTCTAGTTAAGGAAAGTTACCTAAAAAGTATGAGGGGTATTTTGGTCTTTTACTTTCCCAATCAGATTAATTCAATTTTTAGTAATATTTTGGGGTCAAATCTGATTTGGATCAGTTTTCATAAATCAAAATACTCTTAGGATTTTGAGAGGAGTTCAAGAAAAGGAGAAAAGGAGAAAAGGAGAAAAGTTCAAGGCATTCGTAAAGATTCTTGAGTTTTGTTGCGGATTTCGCCAAGGGTTTGATTCCTAAGAGGTATGTAAGTTCTCATAGTGTTGGGTTCGTTCACCCATTCCAATCATGATATTTTCAGCGCAAATTCGTTCTTAAAGTTGAAGGTTTTGAGTTCTTGTTAAGTTTTCTTGGAATACCTTTCATAATTTTGATTGTTGGGGTTTCGATGAGTTCTTGAGATAAGTGTTAGTGTTTTGAGGATTGTTTCGAGTAGATTATTGTGTACATACATTGAGTATTCGATTCTAAGTGATTGGGGAAGAAACCATTCGATTCTACACGAATTAAGGTCAGAAAATGAGTAGAAAAATTCGTCTAAATTGTCTGGGGAAATGGTAACACGGCGCGCCACAAATGAGCCAGCAAGGCTGGCGTGGCGCTCCAGCACTGCGCCATAAATGGGTCTCTGAACTTAGGGGTTGGCGCCCCGCGCCAGCAGTGCGTCTGGGTCGTCTGCCTCCACATTTTTTTTGTCGTTTAGCCCGCCTAAGTTCCCTTAAAGTGTACCTTCACTCCCTATTGATTCTAGCTAGTCTAAACATCTAGAAATCATTCACAGCGTGAATCATAACCTTGAATTCATAATTCAAATTCAAGGTAGAGTTAAGAGTCACATCTTGAGAGTTCTTCCAGTCATTTCAAAAGTCTTTTACAAACTGTTTTTAAATTTGTTTTAAGACTCGAGCATTGAGTTTGAGAAAGAGTAGAGTTGAGTTCATTTTATTTAAAATGATATATGGGAACTAAGTATTCCCAAGAGAAATGTTTTTACATTTAAGAACAGAGGAACACTAATTTACAAAAGAGTTCATGAGCAGTTTTAAGTACTATATCTTTTAAGAGAAAACCTTTTGAGTAATAAACTCAAAGTTGAGGAAGAGGAAATGTTTTCTTTAAAACATAGTGAGCTAAGTTATATATTGGGAGTAGTATTGAGCACCGATATAGGGGAGAGCTCTAACAACTCACAGCCCCTATAAACCATGTAGCCAACGTGGATAGAAAGGCTCATACTTTTTAGATGATTCCTTATTTATTTTTAGCATAGACTAGTGGATCCACTTAGTTAGTAGGTTCTATACCCTGGCAAAGTATAGGACAGTTATGGCAGTGTGGGCTAGACATTGTAACACCACATAGCTTATAGTGATGGTTGTCGGTTAGAGAATCTCCCAAACAGAGTTATTTTGTATTTTTGCATACAAACTGAGTTGTTATTATATTTTTCAATACATTGAGTTGCTATATATTGTTTTGAAAGCTTTTCTTTATATTGCATCTTTATCACTGCTTTATATTGAAATGAGTTGAGTTGGGTTGAGATGAGGTAAGTGTTTTTTTAGTTCCAGTTCAAGATTATGTCATGTTTTAGAATTCCCCTCACATGCTCGTACATTCCATATACTGACGTTATTTGGCATCTTTTATGATGCAGATACAGGTAACAGGATCAGCACTTCGTTGATCCAGTTGAGTTCTAAAGTTGTTGGTGAGCCTCTTTGCTTCCGGAGGATCCCTTGTTTACTTTCAGTCATTTCATTTTTAATTTGGATGTTGTGGGTCTTGTCCCGACGTCCATCTCAGTTAGTAAAGGTTTCATAGATAGTGAAATGACCCAAAAAGTTCTTAAAAATGTGCTTCGAAAGTTACCGGAAACTTGTTTAGCTATATCTAAAAAAAAAAAAATCTGTTTCGTTTTTCGAAAATCCGACTTCATATTCTTGTTTAATGGGTCAAATTGAGTGGGAAATGGGTCTAACCCAAATTTTAGAGCAACCGTATCAAAATCCGAATTTTCCAAGTGAAGACTTTTTCGAGGGTCTAATTTGGAGGGTCATATCTCCTAGCACACAAATAATTGGGTGACCCATAACATATCCATGGAAAGACCTTTGATTTAGCTACCTAACGCACTTCGTTTCACCTCATTCAGAGTTCGGACGAAGAAGTTATGCCCATTTTCGTAAAATCTGTCCGGCAGGAAATGCAATTTCCAATGAGCGTTTTTTATTGTTCACCCGCCTCATTTTTTTTCTAAGTGTTGGACCATTTTTCCAAAGGGCATATGTTATTTCCTATATACCATTAGTTCAATTCCAATCCCTAAAACATTTC
>JAJONQ010036022.1:0-29539 GCA_036250385.1 Solanum microdontum
ATAATGTGTCACTAATAACTTCAAATCCGTGGCTAATAGTGCTCATTAAATGGCGCCAATTCATTTTTTGGTGGGAAACTTTAGTGGACAAAATTTTGCTACAATTTTTTATGTTTTGTCATTAAAAATATGTGGATCATATATTCAAGCACAAATTATAATTTTTGTCACTAAAAGTGAACAAATAGTGACGAATTTCATGTCGTAGCTAATAATTTCGTAGTTGAATATCATATTTGTTGTAGTGTTGCTCTCCTATGAACCTAGCCACGGGGATCAAACTCAATATCGCCGGACCCTACATTTTATAGGAATGTAGGCAAGAGTATGCATTAGTACAAAATATACTAAATATGATAACTAGCATAACATCATAAAAGCATAACATAAATGTTAGCCAACATAAAACATAAACCATAAGCATAAGAGATAATAACATAGGCATAGGCATAATCTCCAACGTAGATATAATATAATAATTAGTCAACATAACGCATAATCCATGAACATAGGAGATACATCATATTCATAACATAGTCAATACTTAGACTTTCATAACCTAAGAGAACTACTTTCATAGGTAACCTCAAAGAATACGTGTGCAATGCATGGATAAGACCCCATAATCACATCCATGCTAAGTATCACTTTTAGGTCATCATAATCATAAATACCATCCTTTGATCTCATTCTTAGCTTACTTCTTATAGACAAGAGAATCTGCATCCTTAGTCAAACACATCATGGAAGGCAACTATAGCAACAATCCAATCTAAGCATACAATATATAAGAGAAACACTACATAAGTTGCTTCAAGTCATACTTGTGCAATGCATCGACAAGACCCCACAATCCTATCCATACTAAGTAACACTTTAGGCTATCATACATACTCATTAGTTGGGGACTAGTCCTTCTCTTATAACCTTTGAACACATACGAGATACTTCTTGAAGCATGCCTTAGTTCATCATTCATGGACAAGGGGAATCATCTCTAGTCATGCATATCATGAAGAGCCTTTCAAGCTACAATCCATACCATTCATTGTTCATGACATAGTACATATTAAGGAATCATAGGTATTCACCTTCATGTTCATTTTAAGGAATCATAGGTATTCGCCTCCATGTTCATTTTAAGGAATCATAGGTATTCACCTCCATGTTCATTTTAAGGAATCATAGGTATTTGCATCCATGTTCATTTTAAAGAATCATAGGTATTTGCCTCAATGTTCATTTTAAGGAATCATAGGTATTCGCCTCCATGTTCTTTTTAAAGAATCATAGGTATTCTCCTCCATGTCCCAATAGGGTGTAATGTAGGTATTCGCCTCCACATCACTTAATAAGGATGATAGGTATTCACCTCGATGTCTGTCCTACTAAGATATAGGTATTCACCTCCATATTACTTTAAAGGCTAATGGGTATTCACCTCTTCCCTTGCTTTAGAAGTTATATAATAAGGTTAGTCATCACACACTTTACATATTATGACATTGGTAGTCACCTCATGTTTAATTATTTAGGAATAAGGAAATTCACATCATATTCCACTCATACAAAGGTCTTTGGGGAATCACCACAAGCGTTATCACATCTCATAGTCCTTGGACTTAGATTCATTATAGGTGTGCAAGCCTTTCAACCTAGAACCGTTCTATGTGAGAGAACCTTTTACATCATATCTTAGTCATGCATAAGTGTGTATGTCAGAATTGCCTTTCAACAACATAACAACTACATCTTGTTCATGGACACTGCACTCTCAAATTTTTCTTAAGGCATATACATAGACTCCATAAATCATGCATAAATCTCTTACTTCACCTCCTTGAGGTTCATGACTTTCATTCAATCATCACAACTAGAATCCTACATTCGACAGGGACATCAACATCAGTCTACCATTATAATGTAATCTTTACTCTAAAGACTTAACCGTCATAATTCAACACCATAGCCTTACTCTCAAGCCCTAGCAAATCGACATTCATAACTAAAAGCTTACTCTGAAGCAACACATCTCCTAAACATCTCATAGACCTAAGTGTCATGACCCAGGGGTACCACCTAGATGTGACACCACGTAGTCAACCATGAAAGGTCTCATACAAGCCATTAGAATAACATAACATAAGATAAATAAAAATGATGCGGAATTTAAAAACTTTTCTTCATACAATCGAAGTCATTTATAAAAGCAAGCGGAAGTCTAGACTTTTCTAAATTAGCCATCTAATACAATCAAAATCTCAAATAGGGACACAACCCTTACAACATAGTTCTCAATTGAAATAAATAGAATTAAACTACTAAATGAAAATGTTCATCCTCGAATGTTGAGGACTCACCAACTAGCGAGGACAATGATCAATTCCAAGCTCTAGCCACAAGGGGAACCAAATTGAGTGCCAGTCCCTACAATTTGGAAAATTAAGGAAAATAAAGGTTAGTACAAAAATGCACTAAGTATGATAGCCATGCAATAAAACCTTGAAAAGATGCTAAAAGGGACATTTTAGTTGAAGCCATGCTATATGCCAATTTTGAAACATTAGTTTTGAAATAGTTGGAAAACATAATTCATAAGAAACTCATGTATAGTTCATCAAAGCATAAAGAACAACAATATAATCATAAGTATAGTGTCCAACATAGACATAATGCAAACAACAACTATCTTAAGACATGGTTCGCATACATAGTCAAATACAAAGATCATCTCATCATATTAGAATCATCATATAAGTAACCCAAAGTTATATTCGTGCAATGCATAGATAAGATCTCATAATCCCATCTACACTAACTACCACTTTTGGGCCACCCTAATCATATTTATCATGCTTTGATCCCATATACTCATTGAAAAGGAGACATTCACCTTTCATAGCTCGTATCAAGAAAAAAAGCAACTCTAGCAACAATCCACATTAAACATATATCAATTCATAAACCTTCATATCATAACAAGAATACACCATAACCACTCTCAAAGCCTACTGGTGCAATGCATTGATGAAGTCCCATACCCCAACCCACACAAAGTAGTGCTTCTTGAGGAGCCATATCTTATAATCATTCATTGTGGGGGTAAACCTCAACCGACATAGACCATGTGAGAAACTCATGGAATTCAGTGTTACCCACACCGAAAAGGGTGTCCTACTTGCCTAAGGTAGAACCATTCTTAGCTTAGGTTGAAGGTCCACTAGCTAAGGACCTATGCGGGCACATAGTTATGAAATAGAGAGATCGCTACAAGATACCCCACCTCAACTCACGTATGGGAATCCATCTCAGGAAATTGCTTCTAGAAATCCCGCCTTAACTCACATGAGGGATTCCATCTCATCACTATCCACTCGGTGCTAAGCATTATTCCCCACGGAGTACTATATAATTACTTGAGTTCATTATTATGGAAGAATGTATGAACACTTAATCAAACATCATTCATAGGATACATCATAGATTCAATAGGTGAGAATAGCCTTTCAACCTAAGAATCCCCAAATTGTGAGAAAACCTTTCACAAAATGTCATTATTGTTCATTAGTGTATAATTGAGAATAACCTCTCAATCAACACAACATAATTATCATAATCATAGACGTTTCATTCTTGGTCATGTGCTCGTAAGGTGAGAATGACCTTTCAACAATACCACAATTACATGATAATGATAGAAGCTTTACTTTCAAAGTATCCTCAAAGCACATACATAATTCTCATAATTATGCACAATTCTCATGATTTTTCCCTTCAAGGACCATAGATCACAATTCACCAACATATCTAAAATTACTACATTAGACATGGATAATAAAATGATTCAACTAACTCAATTATGCTAAGAAAAATCTCTACACATGCTTCTATAATCAATCTACCCACATCACAAGATCATAATTGAGAAATTTGGGGTTTCAGGGGTTCTTGAGGGATTTTATCATAAATCAATAATAAATAACCAATTCAATCATAATATATTATAAATCAATCATTGAAAACATTTTTGAAAGGAACCGATGACATTGGAGTAAAACCCTAACTTTTGGGGAAATTGTAAGCTATAAATCTAGTTTCGGAGGAACTCTATGGGTGAAATCTTTCCATTGATGAAGAGCTACCATACCTTGAATATAAAGCCTTGCAAATATTGGATGATTGGAGAGTTGATACTTGACCTAGCTTGAAACTCTTTCTTCTTCTTCAAGTTTTAGAGAGAAAAATATTTGAGAGGAGAGTATTTTGGGGATTTGATTTGGGTGTTTGATAGAATGACTTAATTTTGGTGAATTTGACTTAAAATAACTTATATAGTGACCCTAAACTTACCCAAAACGACCTCACATTAATAGACCTAAAAAAGGATTTTCCATTTTACCCTCACTTGGGCATCCTGGTGCAAGGTACCACGATAGGGCTCACGAGCCATGGTCAAAACCACTGGTTGTGGTGCTTCCCGTGTTCCATGGTCCACTTTGAGGCAGCCTCACCACTGCAGTAGACTAGAGTTACTTCTCCCCTTTGCTGCACTTCTCTTAGGAAATAGAACTTGATGTTAAAATGCTTGGTCTTCTTATGAAACACCAGATTGTTTGAAATTGCAATAGTTGCCTGATTATTGACAAGAATGATAGTAATTTCCTTCTGTACCAAATGTAAATCATACATGATCTTTCTATGTCACAAGACTTGGTTTACTACTGTTGTTGCTGCTATGAATTCAACTTTTGTAGTGGATTGTGCAACAATTTCCTGTTTCTCAGATGACCATGAGAATATTCCTTAACCTAGGACGAAAAAATGGCGATAGGTACTTCTCATATCATCTACAGATCCAGCCCAATCACTTTCTGAGTATCCAAGTAACTTAAAGCTTGGACACTTCTCAAACTTTACACCATAGTCAATAGTACCATTGATATATCTTAATATGCTTTTTGCTTCTCTTAAATGCATTTCAGTTGCACAGTGCATAAAACGAGATAAGAGACCACAACAAATAAAATACCAGGCCTTGTTGTAGTGAGATACATTTAGCATCCAATCAAGCTTCTATAATAATGTTCATCAACTTTGTCGGCTCGATCTTCATTACAGAGCTTATCATTTTGATTCATCGGCGTTCTCATCGACTTGCATTCCTCCATTTGAAATTTCGTTGCATATTTCTTCTGGAAAATGATCAGTTCCTTTTTTGCTTTAGTTTGATATCCATACTAAGATAATAGGTCATAGGACTAAGATTTTTCATTTAAAAACCTTGCATCATTTCTTCTTTAAACTCCTCAACCAGCCTTGTATTATTACATGTTACCAAAAGATCATGAACATAAAGTTACATAATAAGGATATTGATGTCTTTATGTTTTACATATAAAGTTGATTCAGATAAGCTTTGTTCAAAGCCCAAGCTTAACTGATAATCATCTATCCTACTATACCAAGCTCTTGGTGCTTGCTTTAGGCAATATAGAGCCTTTTTTAGCACAAAGACTTTGTCTTCATCATCATGTTTCACAAATCCTAATGCTTGCTCGACATATATTTCCTCCTCCAGTATGCCATTTAAGAAGGCTGATTTGACATCGAGTTGGAACACTTTCCATTCCATCTGTGTTGCTATTGCGAGTACTAGTTTGATTGTGTCTAATCTTGCAATAGGAGAAAAAGTGCCAGAGTAATAACCACCATAAATTTGTGTGTACCCTTTAACTACAAGCCTCACCTTGTATTTTTTGATGGAACTATCTCCATTTAACTTTGTTCTGAAGACTCACACCAATAACTTTTGTATCTTCAGGTTTGTCGACCAACAACCAAGTTTTATTTTTCTCATTCATGGAGATCTCCTCCTCCATTGCTTTCTTCCATTTTGGGTCTTGAAAAGCTTCTACTGGACCAACATGTTCATAGACGGCGACATTACACCTTTGATAGATATCTTACAACAATCTTCTCCCCTTGACTGGATGATCATCTTCTAGTTCTTGCTGCTAGTGTTCTATTTTTTGCACTTCAGGGGGGGCTGATGTTTGCTTCTAGAGAGCGTTTTCCTGATTTCTGAGAATTCTTCCACTCCCACTGTTCATTCTCACTAAAATGAACATCTATTGTAATTGTCATCTTTTTTTTTTGAGGATGATAAACATTGTAGGCTTTAGAAACTCCACTGTAACCCACACGGAAGCCTATGATTTCCTTCTTGTCAAATTTGTTAACATTTAACCTGAGGAACACGAACAAAACCCAAACAACCAAGCATTTTAAGAAAACTTAGTGAAGTCTTAAACATGTACCAATCGTCAAATGGTGTTTTATCCTTCAAAGATTTCATTGGAAGTCGATTTTGCATAAAAATTGTGGTATTTTCTCCCTCTACCCAAAAATATCTTAGGCAACTCCTTCTCATGAAACATACATCAAGCCATCTCCATTATCGATCTACTTCTTCTTTCACTAACACCATTTTATTCTGCTGTGTATGGTGTTGTAAGCTGATGCACAATGTTGGCCTCCTCACAGAATGAATCAAATTTCGTTGAAGTGTATTCCTTCCCATTATGAGACCTCAAAGCTTGAATCTTACAATTACTTTGATTTTCCACCAATTTCTTGAATTTCCAAGAAAACACCAGCAACTTCTGACTTGAATTCAAGAAAAAAAATCTAACACATTCTTGTAAAATCGTCAATGAAAAGAACATAATAGATGCTACCTTGTGGTGACGGAGTTCTTTGAGGCCGTGCGAGATCAGTGTGAACTAGTTATAGCTTTTGTGAGGCTCTCTTGGTTGATTTTTGCAATTATTTTTTGTGTTGTTTACCAAATTGACAGGCATGACATCCTGTGGAATTTTCTTCCAAATAATGTAAGTTCTCCACCACCTTCAACTTTTGCATCTTGACAAGCCCTTGATAATGATAGTGCCTGAGTCTCTTATACCATAAATTAATGACATTTTCTTTTGCTGAATACAACATTTGCTCTTCCTCAAATGGATCTAATGAGAAACTTTTTCCACTCATTTTGACTTTAAACAAGTCCTGCCCAGAGGGATCCTTGATCAAGCAATATTTATTTCAAAATAAAGTTTGAAACCTTTTTCTAACAATTGAGCAATAACTCAAATTTATTTATCTAAGTCTGGTACATAAAGAACATTTGTTAGTGTGGTTTTACCTGCTTGTGTCTCAACTGCAGTAGTTCCCATTCCTTTTGCCGGAATGTCACCACCATGGCCTATTCGAACATTTACAACTCGAATAGGCTTCGATTATTTGAAGAGTTCTTTATCATGATTCATTTGATTTGTGCATCCTCTATCAATCAACCACAACTCGCTAGAAACATTGCTTGCAAAACATGATGCAACAAATGATAACTTCATGCCCAAGTTGGTTGCACTTACGACACTTAGCTTCAGGCTTTCTCCAACACTTGAAAGGTGTGTGTCCGATCTTGCCGCAATGCTCACCAGGGGGGTAGTTTCCTTTAAAGCTGCCTGTTTTGTTTTTGTTATTGTGTGCTGCACCTTCTCCATCTATTGGTTTGTACTTCTTGTTCTATTTTTTCTTATATCGTCCATCATCTTGATGCTTGGAAGAAAAGGCTCCTTCAACAACTCCTTCTTGTCTCATAAGACGTCATTGCTCTTGTGTTTGAAAGGCACTTAAGAGCTCTATTAGTGTAATACTGGAAAAGTCCTTAGTATTTTCTAAGGTTGTAATGCGCGCCTAAAATCTTTCAAGTACCGTTACAAGGTTTTTCTCCATGATCCGTGATTCGTTAAAAGTGGAACCCAACAATTTGACATTATTGTCTATGTTAAGAAGTCGGTCAGTGTATTCCTTTATGGTTTCACTATCCTTCATCCTTTGCAAGTGACACTCACGTACCAAATTCAACAATTTCAACCCTTGAATCCTTTCATCTCCTTCATACTCAGTCTTAAGATAATACCATACCTCTTTTGCCGACTTCAAAGACATGATACGAGTGAAGACAGTGGATGAAACTGCAACAAATAAACATGCCTTTGCCTTTGATTTCCTAATTTTCCTTTCCTGGTGATTTTTAATTTGTGCTATAATGGGATTTTTTGGCAAGGGAGAAATCATGTATTCATCTTCCACAGCCTCCTATAGACCAAAAACTTCCAGATATGCCTGCATTCTAACAACCCAGATTTGCCTGCAATCATAGGTATTTGCCTATATGTTCATTTTAAGGAATCATAAGTATTCGCCTCCATGTTCATTTTAAGAATCATAGTTATTCACTTCCATGTTCATTTTAAGGAATCATAGGTATTCGCCTCCATGTTCATTTTAAGGAATCATAGGTATTCGACTCCGTGTTCATTTTAAAGAATCATCGGTATTCGCCTCCATGTCCCAATAGGTGTAATGTAGGTATTCTCCTCCACATCACTTAATAAGGATCATAGGTACACGCCTCCATGTCCGTCCTACTAAGATATAGGTATTCACCTCCGTATTACTTTAAAGGCTTGTGGATATTCACCTCTTGTTTTGCTTTAGAAGTTATATAATATGGGTAGTCACCACACACTTCACATATCATGACATGGGTAGTCACCGCCTGTTTAATTATTTAAGAATAAGGGAATTCACCTCACATTCCACTCATACAACGGCCTTTGGGGAATCACCAAAAGCCTTATCACATCTCATAGTCCTTGGACTTAGATTCATTTTAGGTGAGGAAGCCTTTCAACCTAGAATCATTCTATGTGAGAGAACCTTTTATACCATATCTTAGTCATGTTTATGTGTGTATGTGAGAACAGACTTTCAACAACACAACAACTACATCATGATCATGGACACTTCACTCTCAAAGTGTTCATAAGGCATATACATAGACTTCATAAATCATGCATAAATCTCTTACTTTACCTCCTTGAGGTTCATGACTTTCATTCAATCATCATATCTAGAATTCTACATTAGACATGGATATTATCATAGCTCAAGTGATTCTATCACATCATACATTTAAACAATCATAAGGTAGATTAGGTGGGTAAAGTCCTGTCACTACACCTCTATCTAGTTGTCTACCATTCTAATCTAAGGTTTACTCTCAAGCCTTAAGCTTCATAATTCAACACCTTAGCCTTACTCTCAAAGCCCTAGGAAATCAACATTCATAAATAACAGCTTACTCTCAGGCAACACCACTCATAAACATCTCATAGACCTAAGTCTCAAGGCATTATACTCATATGCTTCATTCTTAAGGAATTCTAGTCATATATCATCATAAAGACTCAATCTCAATCATTATTAGTCATGATCCACCATATATACTTTGATCAAATTTAATACTTTCCTCCATGCTTTTACCCTCAAGTAATTACTACCCATATCATCAACCCTAGAAGATCATCTCTCAATTCTCTATTTCCCTTTCAAGACATAAACCCACATTACTTCACTTTCATCAACTAGGCTAGGGTTAGGTATAGAAGACATGTAAATTCATCATAATATAATGATTCACTACTAATTCAATCATAAACAATCAATATCCAATCAATTGAATTCATACTCAACATAACCCATAATATTGGAAGGAACCCCAACTTGAATTGGGAATTTCATCTTCACAATTGAAGGATTTGTAAGGAACCCTAACTTGAATTGGGGATTCCATCTTCACAATTGAGGGATATCTAGGGGACTCCATGGATGGAAGAATCCATGGATGAATAAGCTATCATACCTTGGATACAAAGCCCTTACAAATCTTGAACGAATGGGTGCCTTGATCTTGACCTAGCTTCAAACTCTATCTTTTTCTTCAAGTTCAAGAGTGAGAAATATTTGAGAGGACAAACTTTGGGATTCTTTTGGGATTTTTGGAATAATGACTTAATTGGTGAGTTTAAAGGGTTAAAATATCTTATATAGGTGTACTAAGTCTATACAAAATAACCTCACTTAATAATTACCTAATTAGGAATTTCCGATTTTACCCTTAATTTGGCAGCTCACTCCCAGGCACCACGGCAGGCTCCAGGAGCTGTGGACCACACCACTGGCCGTGGTCCTGCCCTTGGTCCATGGACTAGTAGTTAGGCCACAATATCTTGTCCTCTATGAATTGGAGGAATGTCCACGGCCACTCCTACGAGCCATCTAGGACTTCACGAGCCGTGAAATGGCTCGTGTGGAGGAGGCGAACTTGGGCAGCCTTGAGGGGCTCACTGCCTCACAATCACGGGTGGCACCACGGGGCGTGGTGGTCACCACGAGCCGTGAAGGCTCTCCTGGTCATGGGCAGTGCCATGGGACGCTTGGGGCAGCCTTGGGCATTGCCTTTTGCTTTGGCTCTTGTCCTCTAGTCTAGACTTATTGCACCCACACTTATCCCTAGGTGGCTTACTAGACTACGGGGTGTTACATAGTTAGTGTTGACAAGTCTCTCAGTATTTCTCTTTTATTTTGTGATGTTTTGAGATGTTTTGCAAACTGGTTTATTTATAATATTGAGTGCTTTCAGACATTCTTATTTAGTTTTTCTTTGAGATAGATTTTTGTTCTAAGCCTATTATTTCTTAAGTAAGTCTTTTTCTAAGTAGTCATCCATGCGAAAGGTTCATTTACGGATCATAAATGATTCTCGAGTGTCAGCCACGTCCAGGGTAGAGGCTTGGGGAGTGACATTAATGACCAAATTTTCATTCAAAAATTTTTAATAAAATATTGAGATAATTTATATTTTCCATCTGGTTCGAAAGTAGTATTATTTTATATGCTTTTCACATGAAACTAATAATATACACATAATTCTTGTTAATCACATAAATTTCATCGTTGATTTAGAAGAACTGAAAATTCCCATTAATTTCTGAAACTTACATGTTCGATACAATATTTGAAAAACATACACATTCGACATAATATATTTATCAAATTCTAAGAATTGTCAAAATCAAATTGTAGCATATGTACATACATCATCTCTGAACCACAACTAATAAATGGTAAAAAATATTTCTCTTCAACTTTTTCTACACTTCTTCAATGTCATTTGTTCTTCAAACATAAAATGCTTTCCCAATTTAAAAACAATTTCATAACAGCTTTGTATAAAAATGTCTGCTATCCAACTCCTTCGTTTAAATAAATAATTAATCACCAAATTACCTAAAAAATGAAGCTAATAAATCATGTTTTACCCGGATTATGTTAATGACGAAGTGCTCATATTCTCTGGTTGTTTTTATGTTAGAAATCCATAGGCATATCGAGAAGACTTATGGAGTTGATACAAATAGATACAAATACATGAACAACATATGCACTCTTCAGGAAAATACATGAAACCAAGGCTAAGGTATTGTTTCTTTCGTTGGTAGAAATTCATTGTGCCTCAGAATACTGAATTGGATGGGTATACAAAGGAGTATAGTAGATTTGCAGGAGAAGGTCAGATGGATGTAAAGAAGAAATCTGGTATCAGTGGTATTCTCAATTGTTTTTTTTTGTTATGGTTGTACCTATAATAAGAGAAAGAAACATGCTATGATTTTAGAAAAGACATTATCCGAATGATTAAGTGTGCAAATAAATGGCTATCCATGTTCATTTCAAAGGACAGAAGCTAAGGAAATAGAAATAACTACTTAATAATGTACAACAACCACCATGAAGCTAAGTCGAAGATAATGCCATGAGACTCTTTAGACTACTAATAGAATAATACTACTTTAGATTGGGAAAAGAGAAACTAGGTACCCTCCCCCAATTCATTCTAATCAACCAACATTTACGCATACAAGCTCAATCTAATAGAAAGGAAGTTGTAGCTTACTTTTAAGCCTATCGCGCGTGCTCAAAAATATGATCAGAACATCAATAGGGTCTTTTCAACACTAAAAATACATAAAATGGAAACAAGACAATTTTTGAGTCAACTGGAAATGGTGTGATCTGCGTCAGAATTTCACGAATTGACTTTGTCAAATGGTCAAAAAAAGTTCCCACAACTTATGTTCAAAAAAAGAATACAAATTTGGGGCTCTGAAAAGTTAAGTCAAGAAACATGCAATTAAATAACAATTATGCTATATCAAAGAATCATAATAGGCCTGAAAGACCAGAATTTACAATAAACAAGAGTTCCCCAACAACTTTCGATCACCCACACATGAAGACTTGACGATTCCAGATGGTTGGGACTTTGAATCACCAAGTTCCAAGCGAAATTGAGAGCGTAATCACCTATTGAAATTTGATATATTCACAATTGAATCACGTCTTGTCTTTAAATAAAAGATCAGTCAGATTTTCTTTTTGCAAACACAACCTAGGAGTCGTGCGATCCAGACCAAGAGAAATTTTACCAACGTGAATGTGGCAAGGAGCCTGGGAATGCAGAGGGAAGAGAAACCAAGGGACTACGATCACAGCTTAATCCCCGAGAATGTAAAGTTAGGTAGACTAAGCCTTTACGAATGTGGCCAGGACCCCAAAAACACAATTACCAACCTTCCTAGTCTACAATAACGTGACACAGGGTCCATGAACACGACGACCAAATTTAGTTTGCACTAGCTAATGCATATCAGCCAGTTTTGGCAATTTTCAAATCTCTGATGGGGTGTTATGAATTAGCTGTCGCAACCCCGTGCATGCAAACGAAATCTGCTACCCTACAAAATTTGATATTTTAGACTCAACTGAGCATACAAAATTTCCATAAAATGTTATCTTGGAAAAAACTGGGAACCTCCCCCAAACTCATATTTTATCTTAGCAAAACGTGGGAACCACCCATAAACACCAATTTAAGCCATAATATACATAGGGGCTCAAAATTTAGTCTAGAACCTCGGGATCCACATGAAGGACTATTGTAGACAGAACTCAACATTGTAAAGCTAACAACACTGCCAAAATTCTAATTCGAGCTCATTTACCTTGAATGTCGAATAAAGTAAAACTTAGGCCTAAATAGGAAAGTTAAAATCCTTAATCACACAGAGTTTCACTACAAGCCTCAAGAGTTGTGTCAACCTCATTACCAACATAATATGACCCTTCTAGAGATGATGGAATCGTCAAAATTTGATTCTAAGGTAGTCTTGCTAATCTTTTTATAAAAAGACCATTCAAGGTTCACAAGCTCCAAAACACAAAAAATTCATATAAAAACATAGTGAATGACCAAGTGACCGAACTATCAGTCCCACCCTGTCATACATTACTTGGGCTCACTATAGGATCACTCTAACAATGAAAACAAGACAGACACAGAAATGACCCGGGTCATTAAAAGAACTCTCATCCTGTTCTGTCTTAAGAGGAAAAATTAAATCAAACTTAAGATGTCTGATTATAATTGTATTTCTTGTATCTTTACTATTCAGAAGGGACGACACTTAAAAAAGGCAATCTCCTAAGCCCGTGTAACTTCTAGGATATAGGCTCGGGTCGTTACAATATTCTTCCTGATACTCTTCCTATCTCTATTCCGCAATATATAATGGCTCCCGCTGAGTTGAAAGAGTTAAAAGAGCAATTGAAAAACCTTTTTGATAAAGATTTTCTGTTTCAAACTTCATTTTTAGAATCTGGTTTTTGAGTTAATTGACCTATTTTTCAAAGTACATGATGTGGGTATTGTTGTTTTAGAAATGTATTGTGTATACTTGATTGATATAGATTGTGTCTTTGGAAATTTGTGGGAAGGGGAAGAATCAAGTATTGGATTGGCTAGTTCAGTGAATTAAGCAAAATAATCTCCTAATCCTTGTAATCTGATAGAATTCGTGTATTTCCCTTCATTTTGTGTGTGTTGGGAGTAGTGTGAATGAGGTGAAGGGTTTATTATTCCACTTGATTAATATTAATGAACAAAAAGGAAATTAAAGAAAAGGCTTTGTGTTGATCATATTGATTTATGAATTGCCTTATTGTGGCCCCTATTTGATACATTGATGAAATGCTTTGATACCATAAATATGGACTTGAATTTTTTGTATTGTTGTCTCCATCTTATGGAGTGAACTTGCTTATGTGCATTGATTGTTGTACACCGTGGTGAGACATGTAAGCAGAAGAGAAATGGTTCATGTTGTTGATAAAAGCTGATGGGAAATTGTTCCAGCTGGTTATATAAAGCTAATGAGAAATGGTTCCCGCTGGTGAAATAAAGCCGATGCGAAATAGTCCCGGCTAGTTATATAAATCCAATCGGAAAAGGTTCTGGCTAGTGATATGATATAAAGCCCATCGAAAATGGTTACAACTAGTGATATTGTGCCAAAGAGAAATGGTTCCGGCAAGAGTTTTATTATTCGGATATGATACATTTTTATGCTTATATTTGACCTAATTGTTACTTCTAATTGATTTACTTGACATTGAGATTGACTTACTTGTTATATGATGGTTGTTCAATTGTGACTATTGGACTATGATTATTGAGCCTTGTGAGCTGTGTATTGTAGGACTGTTAGGTTGGGCTAATTTCAGTGTAGGTTGTGGTTTTAGGAGGTTTGATTAGAGATGAAAAGAGTATTTGATTTCTAGATGGTGCATTATTAAGTAGGTTTCTTTCCCCATACCGTGTTGTTCATACTCACTCCTTTATTCTACATTTTTTTAGGTTCCAAGCCCGGTACTGCCTGATTTGTCTTTTTTTCCCATTCCAGAGGCTTACCAAAGAACTATTGAGAGGTAGCCCGGTACCGAAACCTCTAGTTCTTCTTTTTATGCTTTGTTCTATTGGAGAAACAAAGACTAGAGACTTATACTTATTTCTTAACTCCGCACTTTATGTATTAGTTGTTTGTACATGTGACAACAAGGTTTTTAGGGGTTAATAGAATGAATAAGTTTTCTAATTTTATCTTGTTTTATCTTTCCGATTTTCTTTTGTTTCATTGGGATGAGGCTGACTTGTCTTGGTGGAAATAAAAAATTGTCATCACATCCATTTTGGGTCAAGACAAGGACTAAATCTGACAAAAGTATAGTTAAGAGACCATTTTAGACCGACTCTTATAGTTAAAGGAGTATTTATGACATTTCCTCTATAAGGATAAAATGTTTTAATTTAAACAATTTAAAACATTACATAGCAGATTGTGTCTGTATTTGATCAGAAAAATAACTTTAGAACTATGATATAAGGTAGTGCATTTCATTTGGTAGACGAACAAGTAGATTTTGCTACTCTTGTCTCTTCGTAAAAGTTCAGACGACTCAATCTCAAAAATAAAGTCCGAATACAACATCAAGTTGTTCACCAAGTACAACTATGTATTCCGATCCCTTTTCAAATAACCTAGATACCAATTTGTCAGTGCGATGGATAATTAAGAGCGAGTATGTGCTCACTGGAGACAATAAATATCACAAATATAATTACCTAAAGTATTTAGAAATTGAAATCTGAACTTATTTTTTCTTCACATTGAGTGCATTCCTGCAAAAAAAATAGATTCGCTTAGGGGACCAATATTGGGTTTGGGTGTTCTGTAGGGTGGGATCTTTTTCTTGGGTAAAACTGACGTGAACAAATTTGAAATAGCCACTTGTTTAGTTAATTTTCATGTTATAATTCTGTTAACTATTAAACATTTTTAAAATTAAAGAAAACATTAAGGACATTTTTAAGCCAATAGGTAGAAGGATGATATTTTTGAACCATTTCAAATACGTTAAGGTCACTTTTTAATCTTTTCCCTTTAATGAATAATAGATAATTTTATGAGTAAATAAAGTGAACAAAACAAAACAACTTCAAAGACCTAGTCTAGAAATATGTAAAATCTTCTTAATAGAATAAGACAAAAAAGAGACAACTTCGGATGGAAAGAGAGGTGCAAAAGTTGTAAATGAGCACTAGTCATTCCATATAAGAGACTTCAAATCAATCTGCACAATATCTATAGCTAAAAAAGGTTCTATCAATATTAGTATTAGTATATAACACGTACTGGTAAGCAACATTGATCGACAAATATTAGATCACACAGCATAACATAGAAAACACAAATTCAACATAGAATCCTATACAATACATAACATCCTCTTTCATCTTCGATAAATGGCATAACCAACTACATTCTTTAGTTTAAAAAAATAATAATATTAACCAATAAATAGCAAAAATAAGGAAACCAAACTAACAAATAGAATACGTACCATACCACCATGTATACCATAAGAATTCTCTTTCTATGGCAAAGTTCCCTCTTTTTTCACCTCCTGCCCACCTCCCCTTAAGTGCACGTCCCTTACCCATGTTCTCCCTCATAGCCTCTCTTTCCTATTTACTTTCTCATAGACTTACTTCTTACAGGTTTTAATAACTAGTACATAATAACTCGCATACTTCTAATGGAAAATATTTTTTAAAGAAGTTAAAAAGGAGAAGGAAACAAATGATTGTGTGCATACAAATTATAATTGAAGAGGATAAGATAAATCTTGTATTATTATTTTTGGTTTAGCTTCGAAAGTATATAATTATTTCTCTTTAAACTATTAAAGTAGAATTACAATCTTATGACTTTTATTTTTTCTTATGCAGGGTGCAAGGAGTAAAACAAGAAGAAGAAGAAGAGGACATGGTACATATCAAGTTTTAATTGATTTTTACTATTTCAATTTTGTTGTAAAAGCATGATGAAATTTTGTTTATTCTTCTCTAATTTTGAAAACCTAATTACTCGATAGTTAAATGTGTAGCATAAGAAAATAATTGAAAATATTTATTGTGTAATTTGATTGAGTTTCCTCACTAGTATTTGTTTCTTATTTTAATATAACTTTTATGATTAATGTTTGAAAATATAATTTATTTGGATTGTGATGTTAACAAGTGTACTGACATTTTTTTCACATAGGTAGAAGAATGGGAAAATTAATTCAAAAGAAAAGCTACTAGACGAGTGAAGCTACAACAACATACAAGGAAGCAACATATTTTTGTTTATTAAATTTATTAATTTTCATGTATTACTAGTACACATCCATATTAAATATTTTTTTTTAATTTAGGAAATTTGTAATGAAATGTCATCTTAATATAATTTTAGTCATTCAATCATTCATAATGAAAAATGTGTTAGTAATTTGTCCTAAAATTACCATAATAATTGTGAATTAACTTTATATTTAATCACAATTACAATTGTTATTAATAATCACAATATATAGTGACAATTAATTTTTGTTGGTAAGAATAGTATTTAATTTTTAATGACGAGATGATAGTTTTCAATTATAAGATTGTATCTGTCACCAATTTATATATTCAATGACGAAATATTTATTGTATATAAAAGAAAGATTTTAGTGATGAAATTATATTTTTTCAGCTACAAACTACATCGTCATTAATTAACATAATAATTAGCGACACAATTATTTTATCTACATTAATCACCTTTTTAGTGAAAAAGCACACAATCAATCACAATTTTTTACTTTTTTTTGACAATTTTTTTTTGTCATAAATAGTATACTTTGAGAGACGAAATGACATTTTTGTAGTTGATAAATTTTATTTAGCAACGAAACACTAAATTGTCTTTAAATATTTTTAGCGATCCTCCAATTGTAACGAATGTATGACAATTTTCATTTCGTTACTAATTTTTTTATGACGAAATATGAATTTTAAGTGACAACATAATTCCTCACTAATAATCAAATTTATTGTAGTGCTATCAGTTAAGGATGAGCTTCAGGCATATGGATTGGTTCGGTTCGAGTTCGGGGAAAGTTGTGGAAATCTTGGAAACTTCGTCAGATCCTTTTATTCCATTCAAAACTCTTCCTTGTACCTGGCGGGCTTATGGAAGTCCGCTCAGGTTTTACTTTTAGTTTGCGCATAAGTGTACTCATCGGGTTTATGGGAGCTCGGTCGGATTTAGTTAGTTATTCTCCTTTTCTTTGTGTGTTAGTACAATTATGTGCATAACTATTTCATTTCTCGTTCCTATTTCTGGTAGTGGTTTAGATTCTCTCATTTCATTTTACTTTTGCTTTTCTTTCTCAGTCGGACTATGAGGCTACTGGTACCTGTTATTTTGGTACCCATACTACACTCAGCTTCTGTTTTCGTGATGTAGGTCCAAGCACCAGCTACCAGTGTTGACATTGAAGCTGCAATAGTCTTATCCAGAAACGGGGGTGAGCACTTTGCATTTTGTGTTATACCAGTCTCCATCTATGTATATTGATTTATTATTTGGTTTTTGTGAGAGTTTTGTTTATGTGGTCATATTTTGGGACTTGTACTCATTTTTTTAGTAGCTCTGTACGTGTGATTTCTAGGTTCTGGGAGGGATCTCTAATGTGTATATATATATTTTAGCTTGCTTCCGCTTCCTCATCTATGATTCCTGTTATTTATGTTATTGTGTTAGTTTGAGTTTAGTTTTATGCCCTCAATCCTATTACTTTTAGTTCTGGGATACAGGCTGGCTTGCCTACATGTGGGTTATAGTAGGCGCCATATGCCTTGAGGAATCGGGTCGTGACAGGTTGGTATCAGAGCCCCAGGCTTACCAGTCTCACTTTTGCAAATCTTACAACTAGGAGAATGTTTCTATCACCGTGGAGACGTTTGTGACTTATCTTCGAGAGTCTACAAGATGTCATTAGCTGGATTTCCTGTTTTATATCATTTTCGTGCATCATATGTCTAGTTGGTTTCATGGGATCTCACTTGTTTCACTTGTTGACTCGTGTGTTTAGGCTATACCTTGATTCTTTCATCATAGTCTTCATTGATGAAATAATGGTATACTCCCGGAGCTAGACTGAGCATGAACATAATTTTATGATAGTTCTCCAGACTTTGAGATATCAACGGCTTTATGCTAAGTTCTCAAAGAGTGAGTTTTGGCTTGAGTTTGTAGCATTATTGGGACACGTGGTATCCAAGGAGGGCATTATGGTTGATCCGGCTAAGATTGAGACTATCCGCGATTGGGACAGGACCACTTCTATTACTGATGTTTGTATCTTCGTTGAGTTACCAAGTTATTCCAGACGCTTTCTTGAGGGCTTCTCCACTATTGGGGCACCTTTGACTCAATTGGCCTTTCAGAATGCCCATTTTTTATGGTAGGAGGAGTTTGAGTTGAGCTTTTGGATTCTCAAGGAGTTGCTTACCACGATTCCCATTTTGACTCTTCTAGTTAAGGGCAAGGGCTTTTAGTATATTATGATGTATCCGGTGTTGGTTTGGGTTTTAGTTTGATGTAGCGAGGATGGGTTATAGCTTATGCATTGAGGCAACTTAAGTTGAACGAGCGCAACTATCCTACCAATGACTTGGAGTTAGCGACAATAGTTTTTGTGCTTAAGATCTAGAGGCACTACCTGTACAGAGTTCGTTGTGAGATCTACACTGATCACAGGAGCCTTCAGTACATTATGAGCCACATGCACATTAATTTGAGGCAGCATAATTGGATTGATCTCCTCAAGGACTACTATCTCTCTATTCTCTACCATCAAGACGAGGCGAATGTAGTAGCGGACCCCCTGAGCCGCAAGGTGGTGATTATGGGTAGTCTAGCCTTCCTTTATGTTTCGCAACGACAATAGGACTTAGACATCCAGTCCTTAGTCAACTGGATAATTCAACTTGATATTTCAGATTCCAGATGGGTATTAGCCTATGTGGGAGTTCAGTCATAATTTCTTGATCGGATCATTGGTCATTAGTTCTAGGATGAGTCTTTTGTCCCAATCATAGATAGGGTAGTGGCAGGTGATGTTGGGCCGGCCACCTTAGATTCAGATAGGTTTTTGAGGTTTGCTGGCCGGTTGTGTGTTCCAAGAATTGGGGTTTCGATTCAACTGATCCTTAGCGAGGCCCATGATTCTAGATATTCCATCCATCCGGAAACATATTAGACGTATCCTAACTTGAGGCAACATTACTGGTGGAGCGGTATGAAGAGACACATATCACACTATGTGTCTCGCTGTTTGCGTTGCCAGCAGGTGAAGGCCTAGCACTTGAAGACTATTGATGAATTTCAGAGATTACCCATTCTAGAGTGAAAGTGGGAGAGTATCACTATGAACTTCATTGTAGGTATGCCTTGTACTTCTAGAGGTGTTGATATCATTTGGGTCATCGTGGATCGATTGGCCAAGTCAGCATACTTCCTTCCTGTTCATACTTTCTTCAATATCGAGAGATTGACTTGTATCTACATTCACCTTCATGGTGTGCCTATTTCTATCATTTCAGACAGGGGTTCACAATTCATTTCCAATTTTTTGAGGGCTTTTTGGGAGGATTTAGGTAGTCGTGTCAAACTTAGACAAATATTTCACCCGCACACTGATCAGTCAGAGCACACAGTTCAGGTTCTTAAGTATATGTTGCGGGATTGTGTTATGGATCTTGGAGGTTAGTCAGAGCAGTTATTGCCTTTGGCGGAGTTCGGGTATACCAATAATTACCACTCTAGTATTCAGATGGCCACGTTCGAGGACTTATATGCTACGCGTTGTCTTTCTCTGGTTGGTCGATTTAAGCCTACATAGCCTAGGCCGCATGAGATGAGTTGGGGATTTTGATTTATTTAGGGCTTAAAATTCAGAGTTTTAGTGTCCCCCAATGCCTATTATGCTCTAAACTGTTGTTATAATGCTAATTTGCAGCAAGGAAGGCAAAAGACCAAGGCAAGGACATTACTGGTAAAAAATAAGTGAAAAAGACGTAGAAGCTAAAGAAGAGCAAGGATGGTACTCGCCAAAGCCACTCTGCGAGTTGCCGAGTGGCTCTTCAGTTCACCAAAAGTTTGAGCATTCCAGCCCATGGACAAGTTCAACTCGGCGAGAAAATGAATGGTTCGACGATGGCGACTTTGATCGCCTAAGGTTACAGAAGAGAGGTGGTGAAAGGCCAAGACAAAGAAGGCAATGGATTGAGTACTCAGCGCATCGCTTACCTGGTCGGCAAAGCCCGACTTATTTCACCGAGTGACTCATAAGTTGAAATTCTAGGAACGTATAAATGAAATTTTTAAAAGAAGAACAAGGAGTTCTAGAATTTTTGAGAGTTCCCACATTGTCCAGTTTTGGGTTGTTGATCCCTAACATTCTAAGCATTGTTCTTTCACTTTTTGAGTAGATATTTAGGGTTTATTTGATTTGGAATTCAATTTGAGCATTTTGAAGACTTGTTGATTGTTGTCCAAGCTGATGGAAAACATAGTTGGTAACAATTTCTTGCTCTTTACTATGTGTGGCTAAAAAACCATTCTTGGGGATGTGCTTATGTAATTGAATGTTTCAATTAGCTTATGGGTGTTAGTATTTACTGATTTTATTGTTGATTTTAAGTGGGTTCAATTGATAGTTGAGTTATAATTGATGAATTGTAGTTGCAAATACAGTTCTAGTCTAGCATTGTAAGCTTGCTTGAGAAAGAAATATTAGAGTTATAACTATTGATTGATGATTGTCGTGATTGGGTTATTGTAGACTTAGCTTGAGAAAGTGGGTTTAAATTCAATCCTTCTAATGTAGCTTGAAAAAGTAGATCGATTGAGGTATTGGGCTGTTTACTTGTGTTGTGCTTGTCGAGGTTCGAGAGAAATCGCTTGATTCGTGATTGTTGATTGAGAAATATCTATTACACCCAAGGTCTAACCTACCTACTGAAGTTCAACAACTTTTAGCAAATAATAATCACCCATTTAGCTCAATTGGCAATCAATTTATCACACTCCCAAGGATCCCTCTTTACTTGTTTACACCCGGTTATTGGTAGTAATTAATTGTTCACTCAAATCCCCCCATTAGACATTAATTGTCAACCCCTTGTAATTTACTTGATTTGTTGCGAAAATGGCTACTTCGACAAATGATTAGAACACCATTTCACATCGTAATGGAATTCTTTACTTTATCACTCCCTGTGGGTGCTGAGTCGGGAATTTAGACTCATTTAGGGCTTAATATCTAGAGTTTTAGGGTCTTCAAAGCCTATTTTATGCTCTAAACTGATGTTTAAATTCTAATTTGCAGCAACGAAGACAAAAAGGGCAAGGCAAGGACATTACCGAGAAAAAGGAGTGAAAAAGCTGAAAAAGTTGAAGAGAAGAAAGGTTGATGATCGCCAAGAGTCGCCAAATGGTTCTTTAGCTTTCCAAAAGATACAACAGCCCAACCTTGGGAAAAAGCCAACCCGGTGATGGACAATGGCATTTCGGTGAAGCACCAACTTGGATTGGCGATGGAGATCCTAATCGCCTAAAGTCATAGGAGGTGAATGGTGAAGAGTCAAGTAAAGAAGGCGATGGAATGGGACATTTGGCGCATCGCCGATCGCCGACTTATTCCACCGAATGGACCTAAAGCTAAAAATTTAGAAGAGTATAAATGCAATTTTTAAAAGATGAAACAAATCCCCAAAGTTTTAAGCGATATTTCTGAGTTTATTGAGAGTTCCTGCATTGGGTTTTTGATCCCTAACACTGTTCTTTGAGTTATTTAGTAGTGATTTACGGTTTTATCATTTTTGAACTTATTTTGGAGCATTTGAAGATCTGTAGATTGTTACCCGAACTGATGGAGAACATAGTTGGTAACTATTTCTTGTTCTTTATTATGTGTGGCTAAAACCCCATTCTTTGGGGTGTGATTATGTGATTTAATGCTTCAATTAGATTATGGTTGTTAGTATTTACTGATTTAATTTTTGATTTGATGTGGGTTCAGTTAGTAGTTGAGTTTTAAGCGATGAATTGAACTTGCAAATGTAATTCTTGTCTAGTATTCTAGGCTTGCATGAGAAAGAGGTTTTAGAATTAAAACTGCTAGTCGATGACTGTATATAACATCTCGGATTCGAATAAGGGCAAGATAGTAGTTTTTAGGAGTCACTGGTGCCATCCAACGTAGGCCAACCACGACTCGTGAGGTGAACCATGGACCTTGGGACTGGTTGATGGACTTGCCAGCCAGAACTACTCAAAATCCCCGAACCATGGCCGGACCAATGAATTGTCATTGGGTACACGGTCCGTGGTTGAGGTTCTTGGATCAGGGACCCTAAATTCATTTTGTGATGCCGGACGACGGACCAGCAGGAAGGACCGTGGGTCAGACCATGGTCCGTCTGTCAAGGTTCGTGGGTCGTGGGTCGGCTGTTATTTTAGGGGCAGTTGGGTCTTTTCCTAAATAGTCTAGCCTAATACTATGTCATTTTACTCTTCACTAAGACCCATATATAACGTTTTAACCCTAAATTTTCCTTAAGTTAAATCATTCTCTAAAATTTCTAAAAGATGAACAAGTCTCCTCTCCAAATATTTCTCTCTCTAGAGAGCTTGAAGAAGAAGGATTCAACCTATGGTTTGCAAGTCAAGTCTCCATTCCTCCGTTGAAGATAAGCAATTGGCTTTGAGGTATGATATTTTTCATCCATGGATTCCTTCCATTCATGGAGTTCCCAAATTCTCCTATTTCCAAAGTTAGAATTCCCCAATTGAGTTAGGATTTTTTTCTATGTTATGGGTTCTCCTAATTGATGATCTAATTTATTGATGTATGATCTATGATGCATGAATTTAGTTAATCTCATGATTTTAAGATGATTTTATTATGAACCCATGCGATTTCCATGTTTTCCAAGTTATGATTATAAATTGTGGGTTTTGGATGATGAAACAAGATTATATGAAATCAAGTATAAATTGATAGAATTAGATGAATTTATGATGAAATTCTACGAGCCCATATCTAATGTTCAATTTCTAGATATTAATGCATGAAAATGGGTTTTGAACTATGGAAAGGTGAATTATGAAAGTTAGCACAGTCTTATGAGAATAATGTATATGATTTAAGGATGCTTTGTGAGTGAAGTATCTAAGATGATGTCGTTGTTGTTGTTGAAAGGATTTTCTCATATTCATATCTATGCATGATTGTGCAAGGTATTCTTATATATTAAGGGTTCCTAAGGTTGAAAGACTATTCTCACCTAAAATGAACCAATGATTAAGGAATTATGTTAGTTTTGAGGCAAGAGGCGATTACCCATGCTCTCTAGTATGTATGGCAAGAGGCGATTATCCATGTAACATGATTTAAGGACAAGAGGCGATTACCCATGTTACTTTAAGGACAAAAGGTGATTACCCATGTTCCTTTATGAGCTATGATGAATATGATTAAGAACTATGTGACCGAGTGGACAAGTGGCAATTACCCAATTCCCATGTATGTGACCCCATAGGATTGTATAGAAAAACATTAACTAGTGGATCCACAATAGCTAGAAGTTCATGGTCCTAACCTCAAAAAGTAGGACACCTCTTTTCCATGTGGGGTAGACACCAGATTCCATGTTGCTAGCTCACAAGGTCTTATATGTCGGTGGAGGCTTCTTCCCACAAATAAGAAAAGTTATAATGAACCAAGGTTACTTCAAAGAATCATCGTATGTATGTTTTAATATGATGTTTACTTGCATTGATCATGGTTTTATGACTTATGGTTTCTAACTCTCAAGATGCATGTTTTAGCTTGATCATTGCATATTTATGAAAATGTTCTTTTTAGCATATTTTAAATGTTTATATGCATGGCTATCATACTTGGTACATTGTTTTGTACTAACACATACTCTTGCCTACATTTCCCTAAATATAGGGACCGACAATCGAGGTTCTTAGTTTCGTGACTAGAGGTTGATTGCGAATCTTCGAGCTTTGGTGCGTCCTCATGCTTCGAGGGAGGACTTTCATTGTTATTAGTTCCTTTCTTGTTTAAAGTTTTGGACATGATGTATCAGCTAGTCCGAATTTCATTCTATTGTATTAGATGGCTATTGAGACAAAGTGTTTTAGACTTTCGCTTTATAAAATTTTGGACTTGAAATGTTGTTTTATCTCTTGTGTTATGAATTTTAAGTGGCTTGTATGGGGCCTCTCCGGGTCCTATACACCATGTTACATCTAGGAGGGACCCTTGGGTCATGTAAAACGTGGTAATCAGAGCACAAGGTTTAGAATGGTCCTAGGATGTCTCATAAACAACGTCAAGTAAAGTCTTGTTCATGAGTGTCAAGCGCGCCACATTTATGAATGAGAGGCTACGAGATGATTAGGAAATCTCCACTTCTTTCATTACTCTAAAGTCGTGCGTTAAAGTTTAACTCTATAAGGTCTCTCTCATAATCCTTACCCGATGCTCTACAAGATATGGCTACTAGAAGAGCTTATGCTAGAAAGCATGTGAGGGAGAATGTGAAACAAGAAGCACCTTGTAACACCCCGCCTTAGAAAGAGCTAAATATAGCAAGCGCTAAATTGGAAAGAGCAAAATTGAGAATTTTGCAAGTTATGCCTAAGTTGTGAGTTTTGTGTCAACTTCAAACGACCATAACGTTCACTAAAGGATGAGTTATGTGGCCCATAAGATATGAAATGAAAGATCTTTGAAACCTCTTTCCAATGACACCGAGTTTGCTAAAGTTCGATTTCGGATGAGGGAGATATGCCCGTTTGAAGTTAGCATGTCCAGTAAAGAAAAGTTACCCGAATTAGTGAGGGATATTTCAGTCTTTTCCTTACTCCATCAGCTTTAAACGTTTTTGGTCTTATACTCGGCAAAGTATAGGACAGTTGTTACAGCGTGGGTGAGAGATTGTATCATCACATAGGTCATAGTGATGGTTTTCGGTTAGAGAATCTGCCAAATTGAGTATTTTGTATCGTTATTATTGTATTTTTAAATATATTGAGTTTCTATCTACTGCTTTAACTGCTTTATTTAAACTGCATCTTTATTGTTGTTTTTTATACTATATTGAGCTGAGTGTCCATGGGTTGAGGTTGAGTGGAGTTAAGTAGAGTTGAGGTGAGTATGTTTCCTTCGTTCCAAGTTCAAGCTTTTATGTTATGTTCAGTGTTCCACTTACATGCTCGTACATTCAATGTACTGATGCCATTTGGCCTGCATCATTTTATTATTCAGATACAGGTAATCAGGATCATCTCTTGGTGCTCCGTTGATCTATTCGAGTTACTACTACATTTGATGAGTATCCTTGCTTTCTAGAGGGTTCACATTGAGTTAACATTTCATTTTTGTTTATTGGGATTTCGTGGGTCTTGTCCTGACGTCCATCTCAGTAAGTAGGGGCTGCACATAGAGAAGAGTTTTGAGAAGTTTATTTCATTTTCTTTTGTTAATGTTCTAGACTTGGTTTGCCTCTTTTGGAAAGTTGAATGTTTTCTTTAAAATATTCTATGTTATTCATTTTGAGACTTTTGAGAAAATATTTGCATTCACAAATCAAATATTCTTGAATAAGTCTTCTAGAGTGATGACCGCACAAGGGTATAGGCTTAGGGCATGACAAACGTGGTATCAGAGAACAGAGTTCAAGAGTCCTAGAGTATCTATGAAGTCGTGTCTGTAGAGTCTTACCTATCGGTGTGAAGTGCGCCAAATCTATAATTAGGAGGAAAAGACATTTAAGAACTCCCTCACTTTAGTGTGATACTATCTAATAGTCTAATATCGATTGGTGCGAGGGTGAAAACTAAGCCATACATCGATGTGATGTCTAATATGAGGTAAAGGTAAGGGTTAGTAAATTATACACAAGTAGCCAGAGCAAGGTGAGGGGTGAAATTCTCTAGTTGTCGGACAAAGGAATTAGAGATACATAACTTATCGCTTTGCATGTAATACACTAGCTTACTAGGATTGTTGCGTTATGAACTTATGGGGAACACGTACGCCCTAGTTTCCTTCTCAATTTGAAAACAACAAAAGTTTGAATCTTGCTTTCATAATTTCCAAAATTTGTAACACAACTCCCCTCCCCCATTTTACTTATCTGTCTCGAAAGTACATTGGCTAAACGAATATAATCATTATTGAACTTAAGTCTAAACCATATTCCTCATGGGATCGACCCCAACCTACAAGTTGGGTTCTCTACGTGATAAAGATCGCTTATGCTTCTAAAAAAAGGTGTAATTTGAGCGTATCAAATTTTGGCGTTGCTGCCAGGGAATAAGGCTTTTAGATTATGTTTAATTTCATTATTGAACTTTAGTCAAATATTTCCTAATTTTACTTTTTTCTTTTGTTTTTGTCTCTTTCAGGGTATTACTCTAGTGTATGCCATGTACATAGAGGCAAGGCGAACCACTTACTCCCTACAATCCCGAACTCAATAGAACTTTGCGGAGAATGAATAATCAAGGAGTTTCGATAAACCAGATCAGAGAAGAGTTAGGTGAAGGTGTTGGATTGCAACCTCCGAGGGTAATTGATGCGAATGATCAGGATCCAGTTGAGAGTAGATTGGGAGATGCATTGAGGGCACAAGAACCACATGGACCACGTCTGCGTGAAAATTTTACAGTCAACCTTAATATTGCCGATTCTGATGGACCTCTTGTCCTACCGCCTCTACCTCAGGAGAATACATTTGTGGTGACTAGTAGCTTGATGTAGATGCTTACATCGAGGGGCTTGTTTTTGGGGTTGCCAGGGGATGATCCACATGCTCACATAGCCAAACTTAATCATATATGCAAAAGTTGTATAGGTCGACCAGATTAGGATATGAACGTCATTGGGTTACGTGTGTTCCCCCTATCATTGACTGGAGATGCTGCGGTGTGGTTCAATGAAATCCCTTACAACTCAATCTATACATGGGAGCAGTTGATAAAGGCGTTTTTATCTATATTCTTTCCAGTGTCCAAGAAGTTGAACAAGAAGGATAAACTCAACAACTTTGTAGCATTACCTGGAGAGTCTGTGAGTAGTTCTTGGGATAGGTTCATTGCCTTCATGAGGGGTGTCTAGAATCACCGTATTGATAATGAGTCGCTGAAGGAGTACTTCTATCGAGGACAGGATGATAATGGTAAGGCAGTGCTCGATAGTATTATAGGAGGTTCGTACGGTGAATTTACTTTTGCACAAATTACAAAGAAAATGGAGAAGATGTATCGAAATAATAAAGCTTGGAGCACTAGAAAGTCAGACACTGGGAGGAGAACATTTGCCGTTCATGCAACAAACAACCAGCCCACGGATGATATTTGTAAGGAGATGGCACAGATGAGAAGTGAACTAGGGTTGGTGTTAAAGCATGTGATTGGAGGAGCGGAGAAGGTAAATGCTGTGAATTATTTGATTAGGACTCCACCACTAGTAGAGGAGTATTATTTTGAAGAGGATGCTAATGCGGTGAATGAGCAGACGGGGGGTTTGCGACCAAATGCCCAAGGTTCCATTATGGATAATTGACGCCAGGGTCAAGGAAACCAAGGTCGAAACTATAGCAACTAGAACCGATAGGGTCAATATGTCCGGGATGGGAACTTCAATCGCGACAACAACTGCAACCGAAATAACTATGACAACATAAATGATCGGGTTGGACGTTATGTTCCCCCTCAAAATCGGGAATCTTGTCCTAGCGAAGCTGGAAGTAATTGTCACGTATTGAGGATATGATGCAGAAGATGATGAGGAGGTTTGATGCAATTGATGAGAATGTGAAGGATATGAGAAATGACTTGTCTGGTATTGGTCAAAAAGTTAATGCCTATGCATTGTCAATCAAGAATCTGGAGCAGCAGATGACTCAGTTGTCAACTATAGTAAATCCACGTCAACCTGGCACTCTTCCTAGCAACACCATCCAGAATCCAAAGAATGATGGGCATTGTATGGCAGTCACCACTCAAGGGGGTAAGCAAACCATTGATCCACCTATGCCGTCTGGGGTGGAAATTGAGAATAGTAAAGATGATGATGCGGTAGAGTTAAGTGGAGAGTTCGAGAATGCGACAAAGAAAGAAGTGGAGGTAACTCAGAAAGTTGTCGCCATACCTAGACCTCAACCTCCCTTCCCACAGAGGTTAGTGAAGAAGACTGAAGAAGGCAATACTGCAAGTTTATTAGCATGTTGAAGAAGCTTTCAATCAATGTTCTGTTGATAGAGGCTTTGGAGCAAATGCTTGGGTATGCAAAATTTATGAAGGACATGGTGACAAAGAAGGGGGCAGTGAGCTTCGAAGTCTATTGCAACATTGTGGTGCTATTGCTACAAGGTCCCTTGTGAAGAAAAAAGAGGATCCTGGTGCCTTCACTATTCCATGTACTATCGGGTTGTTGCATTTTGCTAAGGCATTGTGTGATCTTGGTGCTAGCATTTATCTGATGTCATTGTCTATTTAGAAGAAATCGGGCCTGGGAGATCTAAAACCGACTGTGATGCGGTTGCTCATGGCCGATAAAACTATGAAGAGGCCCATTGGCGTGTGATACACTCAAATTACACCTCCCTAAACAAGCATAAACGATCATTATCAAGTAAAGAACCCAACTTGTAGGTTGGGGTTGATCCCACGAGGAAAATGGTCTAGACTTAACTTTAACCAACAATTATATTTGTTTAGTCAAATTACTTCCAGAAACAAGTAATTAAACGGGGGGGGGGGGGGATTTTTTGAAA